>CM071635.1:25460017-25753533 GCA_036419045.1 Scirpophaga incertulas | reverse complement strand
TGTCCGCCCGAGAGGATCCACCGTGCATACCAATTAACATTTTTATTGTAAAGCTAAAATCGTTCAAATTCATTATAAATAAATGAAATATTTCTAACACTCACACTAATTAGCCTAGCTTAAAGTATAATATAGCATAGTAAGCAGCTTGTGTTATGGAATCTGGGGTAACGGGCCTCATGCGGCAAATTTTTTTTAATATTATTTTTTATTTTTACTTTTTCGCGCCCATTTATTTTATCTGTCCCTTTTTTAAAAACTCTACCTATTCAATAAAGGTGATGGCTAAAAACCAGTGATTTGTCCATATTAGGCAAATATTTAGCTGAGCCTTGACCTTTTGCTTTCGCAGCATACATATATTTATGGTGTTAGTTTGTATGTTTGTTTATTCTCAGTTATTACCATTGTCTTATTAGATATTTATGATTATGTGTATTTTGCAGAAATTAATAAACGCTTTATCTATTTATCTAACCCGGGATTTCAGAGATCGAGGCGACACCTTGACACTAGTATACCAACCTCACGGTTACAGAGGTTGTCAAAACTATAAGATGGGACTATGGATCCCGCGAGGTTCTTTTCCTCAGGAGAGGGAAAACATATATATATATATATATGTTTTCCCTTTTGTTTATATATATATATTTGACAATTTAGTTTTTATATATAGAAACTATAACAAATTCAATAAAAACACCGATTTACATAACATGAATACAAGAACTAAAAATAAACTTGCCGTTCTGGACATTGGTCCAGGCTTTATAAAACTAGTTGCTCGTTCATGGAGAAATGTATATTCATTTTTAATAAGCTTCCATGGTGTCATTGAATTGACAAAAGCCACATCAAAAGACTTATAAGTAAATCAATCAATACATAGTATAAAACAAAGTCGCTTTCGCTGTATGTCGGTATGTATGCTTAGATCTTTAAAACTACGCAACGGATTTTGACGCGGTTTTTTTTAATAGATAGATTGATTCTTAAGGAAGGTTTGTATGTATAATAAATGCATAATATAGTAGAGAAACACTGATAAATTTAAAGGTTTCTAATGTGATGTCGTAAATAAGCACGTTTTTTTTGCGCTTATATTGCAAACGCTGGCTGAACCCTACGAGATAGACCAAAATAATGTACTACAGTATTGTACAACTTACAAAAATCCACAAAAAAGTCCGCGATGGTATATGTCTATCTCTTAGGGATAACCCACCATAACCATTTTTTTCACTGCACCCGTGCGAAGCCGGGGCGGGTCGCTAGTGCTATTATAAAGTAAATGCCTATCTAAATGATCACACTATATGAAAGTAGGGACTATTAATAGATACATGTTTGATAACAACATAATTTATTTTTGTAGTATTTTTAAATTTATTTATCTATTCGATGTCAAAAAGTATTACTATGCATATATCAAAATCGAAAAAAGGAGATAACAATAGACCTTCAAAGTTTCTCGAGATGGCACTGCCATCTTCCGAACAGGCGTAGTAAATTATTTTTTGTTCGTTTGCAAGTTTTGCACAAGGTTTTTCTTCATTTAAACTCATCAATTAATAAAAAATAAATAAATAAAATAAACTTAACCATGTTTAAAAATTACATTTGCATATTATTGTCAATAAATTCCTTTAATAAAAATATTTCTCCATAAATACTTAATTGAACCATAATTTAGGTAATTACTCTACAAATCTCTGATAAAAAATAAAAATTTCCAATGACATAAATACAAAAGTATTTCGAACATATCAAATATTCTTGAGGAAATAACATAATAATTGTTTTATGAATGAATTGACAAATTATTTAGTATGTAAAATTTTGATCATGAACTAATAACAATTTGGAACTATACAACGCGCAATTTGTATAGATTTTCTAGGTTTATATTTAACTACATTGTAGATTTATATGGAATTTTTTTTTAAAGTGCGCGGTTTCGATGTTTGGGACAGAGATGCTTAAAATTAAATATTATAAGCCTTAGTCTGTGTTATTCTGATGTATAATCTACATTATCGTTAACTCTCATTAAACTATTAGTGAAAACTGCATAAGGCATGCTTGTTCCATATTTTTAGTTCTACTTTTCGTAACAAATGCTGTTTGTTTTCCATGAAAATAAAATAAAATTCAATTAATAGTTTTTTACGTGGAAAAGTAATAAACATCCACCCATACTTATAAAATTATTATATATTATAATATTATTGGGAACTGATAGAAGAACAGCGACGCTAGAATGGATATTCTCTTAAGCGCATTGAAGAGATGTAATATAAATAATAACCTAATATTAGTAGTGTCTGCAAGAGCACATAAACCTAGCGAATGACTTAATGAATAGAAAAATGTGAGTGGAGTAATATTTAGATCTGTACCACTAGAACCTGCATCGCCCGAGGGTTAGGTCATGTCCATAAATCTAACGACTAACGTCTGTCGGAGATAACGTTATTCCGCGGGCCGCGGTATGCATACACGAATATAATTTTGAACATGTATGCTGTCGTCGACTAGCTCTTCTTTACGGCAAATCAAAATCCAGAAAAATGTGATATATATTATATTATTATTCAAATATTCTATACAAATTTTTAAATTATACCATCCAAACAGCTCTCTATCTATGACAACTATCTTGTCATTTCCGGAACACCGTTCAAAGTCTTTTTAAATAACCATAAAGCACAAAATGCGACTTATAACGTTGTTCCTGTTAAAACCGTCTATTTACTAATTTCAATGACAAATATGTATATTTTTAACTAGTATTAAATAATGTAAGTATAAAATTAGTATATTCGAAGAAATAAAAAAAAAATATTCAAACTATACTTGCTTAACCTTCCTACCAAGGATTATGGTAAGGTGTTTAATAATAAACCAAGATGGAGGCGTTTAATCTGTATTGTCTATGAAAGTTAGTAAGGCACTTAGTATGGCGATTAACTTGCGTATTAGACATTAGGTTTTATTATACTAAAACATCTTTAAATGCAAAATTTCACTACACGCTAGTAAAAAATGACGTGCTTATTAAAGCATACTGTTATTTTATTTAGACGTATAATTGTAATATGGTTGCATATAAAAGCTAAGATTCCACAACAGATTGAACTTGTGTATAAAAATATAAATTCATTTCAGAGATATAATTCATATTACGTATGTTATAATTTATGCTGTGAGCTCGTTTGTCTTATTTCAAAAACTTTCTATTATGAAAGCTCCGAAGCCGTCGAATATTGCGTCTTTGAGGCGAATTAACGGAATTTGAAGAAAGGCAAGGGGAGCGAACGCCAAACCGGTTGAGGGCAAAGGGCCGATGTGGCGGCGGCGAGCTCATGTTTTCTCATTTTTTTTAGGATCATTCCGCGTGTTATGTCACTTCACGACTTGATTACAAGGCAAAGGTAGAACTATAAATACACAATTTTGCATTCAAGGCAATCTTATAGACATAATAAAGCGTTTTTTTCTTAATTTATTAAGGAACAGCAAACAGCTACAAATTACAAATAAATACACAAAAGTTAACAACATTGTAGCCCACAACGCTATCCACATGTTACTGAATCAACAATAATAAAAACACAGTCGCGAGCCGCTGTGTAATACTAACGGTATAAAAATAAATTACAATTGTGCTACAAAATGGAACACAAAATAAAATAAAACTATATACCTACTACTTAAACAACTAAAATAACACAAAAATAAAAAAGAGATTAACAACTCTGCAGCTCTTTGAAGATAGAATTTTTAAAATAATTCATATGACCACAAAATTAATCTTTAAAAGATTCGTTATAATTGTGCATCATTTGACGGAGTTACACGCGCAGACCGGCGTTAGTGCGACACGCGCTAGTGGCGAAAAGACGGCCTGTATGAACAGGACGCATTTCTAGGTACTGCATAGTATGCTTGATACTAATGCAGCACAGTCAAATTTATTGTTAACTATTTTATACAATGTTAATGCTTCAAGATATTTACGTCGAGTGACAGAATACCATACCTGCTGAGCAACAAAGCACGGGACAGGTATGACTTGTGCCATCTGTAATACATGGTGCGCAAAAAACTTATTTTGAACTTTTTCAATTGCTTCTTTATAAAATGATCATCTTTTGGCCTTTTTCCTACATCAGCGATTGTAACAATAGAGAGTGCGGTACTATCGATTGTCACTAATCGAGACCCCACTGTACCGCCGGTACCGGAAGTAGTAGGAAGTACATCTACGTATAGCCACATACATTGATGTACGTTATTAAAAGTAATTTTTGTTGCATAATAGTATTCAGTAATTTTGTGTGAGGGTGTAATATATATGTCAATGGAAATTAACATGTTTTGTATAGTTCATAAAATAAATAAACTTAATTTATTAATGTATTCTTAGATTTGGATTTATAGAATCAGATTTCCTTTGAATTTGCCTGTGACGTTTGTTTTGTATAATGCATCTGTGGGAAAACACTTCACTTTTTTCAACTTCCCGCTTCCCGTTCAGCTAAGACTGCAACATATATCCTTTGGTTAATTTACTGTTCAGGTTATCATATTCAGTGTCAGACAGATGGTCTCAGAAATAAAATAATATTACTAAAATCAAAATCAGTTTAATTTTCCGCCACCAATTCAAGTTAAACCACTGAGCAAATCAGGGTCCGTGTGTCAACGTGGGGAGGCGTTTCGAACCCGCCAACAACCCACGATACCGAAAACAATATAGGATAAGATTTCATAAATTGTAGCTTGTGTGATATATATATATATATACTTTATATATATACTTTATTGCCATAATTAGTTACAAAGAAAAAAAAAGTAAAAAAATGTGGTTCACAAAGGACTTATCTCTATTAGAGATTTCTTCCAGCCAACCTGTGAGTGTCTACGGAATGCTACTTACGAGTATAATGAGTAACGTCAAAGCAACCAAAACTGTTCAACAAAATTATTCATAAGACAAACATATATATACATACATATATATATATATATATATATATATATATATATATACATGTAATGCTATAAATAAATATATACGTAAGATGATGATGACAATGTGACATTTATGACGAGTTGCCAACTAGCGCCTGAAAATGTTGCTTCAGGCTAAGTTTAAATGCATGAACGGACTGGCTCTGCTGAACTATAGAAGGCAGATGGTTCTACATTTGGGCAGCACGAAAGCTAAATGAGTTGAGCAGGAAGTTTGTGTTGCACTTAGGCAATTCAAGTGTGTCCGAATAGCATGGGCGTAGAGAACGCGAGGAGGGAGGCAGCATATGAAACCGAGATCGAAGGTATTGTGGGGAATTAGGGTATTTTAGGATTTTAAATAAAGTGGTCAAAATGTGGATATTTCGACGCTCCCGGACCAGAGGCCATTTCAGCTTGGCGCGATAGTGAGAAATATGATCATATTAAGGGGCATCACCGAGCAAAACGCCGTGTTAGCCGTTTTTTACGCACATTTCAGAAGCTATCTGCTTGTTATTTATAAGAGGTATTTAGAAATAAAAAACAAATAAAATTTCATAGTAGTCTTAACTTTAAATTGTATGATCATTTTTTTCTAAAGACGCATTTAAATTGATCTAATCTCCTTACAAAGAACCCACAGAAATAATCAATACTTCTACGATATTGTGCATCTCCTCGTAAAGTAACCATTATTTCGATATGCGTCTACTACCAATCGATAGGTAATTTAATAATGAACATTTTGCATGAAAAAAATTTTTGAAAAGCTCATTATTAGATTTTATAACTTAATTATTTTAAAATCCGCGAGAATTCACAACTAAAATTCATGCGTCTCCCCACCGCGGGGTAGCGGGAGTCAGTCGGTCGGCAGTCCCTGTGAGTGAAACTTGTGTCGTTTGTTACCGCGTCAGCTTACGAACATCCTTGCTTACCACACGTATTATTAATAGTTTAGTTAATTATATTTCTTTTTTGTTAATTAAGTATTTTGTTGTGTTTGATTACTGCGCGAAGACGTATTGTGTTAGTTTAGATTAGGTTATACTGTTTGTTTACTACGTGAAGACGTTTTGTGTGTGTATATATAATAGTAATAATAAATTTCAAAATGCCAAAGTGTAAAAAAGCTGTACGAGAAGGACGATGACTATGACTATGCTGTGCTAAGATGATCGAACGTAGTTTCGTTGCTTTTCATAGATGTCGTTACTTGATTACTATCGATGTATTGTAGAGGGTAGCGGGGGCATGCGGGGAACAGCGAGCCGAGTTGCTCAAGGTCATTGACTAAGGGAGCCGCCTTAATATAGTTATTCTGATGTATAAACTATATTATTGTGAAATTTGTTTGAAATCCATTTAGTAGTTTACGTGAAATAATAACTAACATCCCATCATACTTAGAAACTTTCCTGTTTATAAAATTTGTGGGGATTTCAGGCACTTATTTTCTATGTTGGTAAATTGAAGACCCATTATTGGCCAACTGTTTTATAAAAAAAAAATATGTTGTATGTGCTGTCGGTCTTCCAAACAATAATAAATAAATAAATAAAAATTACAGTTGGTATCCTTGTCATTACGAAATACGACGAATTCTAAACATTGATTGATTTCCAATAATATCATATTGTTTATTTTGGCTACAACTGTTATTAGGTGCAAAGAGAATAATACACATGTTTTATGAAAAAAAAAACGCATACAATTTCGTTATTTATTTAAAATTCTCGTCTATTATCCGATAGAATCAGTGGGGAAAAATGATGATTGCACAAAAATGCAAAAGTAATATACCCTTTTCAATAAACTGACGATAATTGCCGAAATCGCTTTCTTAGTTACTTTCGAAAATGTTTCGCGAAGATTTATTGCTCAAACTGTCGCTCAGTGGGAAGTGGAATGTCTCATCATTATGGTTCGTTAATTCTGGATAAATCTTTGTTAAATAATAGAATAGTCAGAATATTATTATTTGTGTACTCAGATTATCATTTCGTTTGGCCTCTACTTTCCATATGTTTAGGTTCAGCGCGATAGTCAGTTCTTAGCAACAACACTGACTTTAATTCCCGTATTCTTAAAATCTAATATACTATATCAACGTCGCTTCGCCACACATCTCGCTCTAACTTCGCTACGTGTGTGTGAGAAAGAAAGGTGGTTGCTTAATGCACGTGCGAAGCCGGGGCAGGCTTCTATCCAATATAACGCGGGCGAAACCGCCGGCGGAATGCTAGTCATAAATAATTGAGAAACGCTAGTACGAATATTTAGAATTATCCAACCGGTAATAAGGAGATGAGAAGTAGAATGTAATGATATTGGGACACTAAGAAATATAATTGACTAACGATTTTAATCAATTAAACAACTTTAAATTTCTTTTGGTTCTTGGAATCGCATGGGCATTACCTCCACTGGGTCGCACGTCGGGAGACAATGCCGCAGTGTCACCACTGCGACGCTCCCGACGACACGTCCGAGCACACACTGGCTGTGTGCTCGGCGTGGCAACAACAACGCAGCGATCTAACTGCTGCGCTAGGAAGCAGCGACCTCTCGCTGCCGAGCGTGGTCGTAGCCATGCTCCGCGGCAAGGCGGAATGGGGAGCTGTCGCCTCCTTTTGCGAACGTACTCGCCTAATGACCCTACCGCGAAGCTGCGTGCGCGACTGGCAATCGCACACGCCGTGATGATGTCTCTCCGTCTGGGGGACTATCCAAGTGTTCTCGGACAGCCCCTCCCTTGGTGTTGGCTCGACCAGTTCTAGGTCGAGCCGGCCCCGGTGCACATGGCGGTAGAATCGTGAAAGCGCACCCCGCCATGTGCCCCGCATGGGCCTAGAGAACTCAGGGGGGTTTTAGTGGGTAGGCCGGTCGTGTCAGACCGGAGAGCCCCACACACGGCCGCGCCTAGCCAGCGCGGTGTCACGGCGCAAAAGCTGCATTTCCCCTCTTAATAAAAAAAAAGGCGTGAAGATTAATACATATATCTTGTTTAACTAAACAGAAAAACTAAATAGAATAACTGTTTAAAACTAAATATAAAAACTGTTTATTGAACAAACTACATACTGCAACATAAATCTACTTAAAATAGAAATGGGCAAAAACATGTTCTGCTTCACAAGACTTCCACCTATTTAACTAATTATTATTCATTGCGAGTGACATTGTTGCTAGATGTCTCGCGACACACGCCGCCAAACGCTTCACTTGGCTGCCATTTCGGTTCCTGATAGACTTCACTTCTCTTAAAGAAACACGATGGCGGAAAACATTACATTGACTTCTACTTTCTACTCTGATCATATCGTTATAATATTTACAATCCTACTAATATAATGAACGATGTGAAAAATACTTATATAATGAAAGTTTGTAAGTATGGATGGTTGTTCGTTACTCCTTCACGTAAAAACTACTAAATGGATTTTAATAAAACTTTACGATAATATAGCTTATACATAAGAAAAATTACATAGGATATAATATAATAAAGGAGATGTTCCATTTTTTGTATGGAGCCCTCTCAGCCTACAGTACTAAAATAATATTTTATGGAAAGAACAAAAAATAAGGAACCTTTACCCGTAAGAAGATATTTTTATTAAACCTGCACAACATTGTAAAAAAAAGTTTTGAAGTTGAGATCAATAAAACAGCAACCCAAAGCTTTTTTATACTGGCAACTTCGATTTTGATTGTCACACTGAGTGACATAACCGATGGCAAAAACTTTACCGCCACCACCAAAATAGAAGGATGTCACTGTCACACTGACAATGACATTAAGATGATAGGAGGTAACTCTCATTATTTAATAAAAATACAAAGGAACTACCCAATACAGCCAGCATCTACAGTTTCATTTTCAGGAATAAATCTGCAGTAAGAGCATATATTTACTATCAGAATGTATAATAGTTTCGGAAAAATAATATAAATAGCTTGACGCCTTTATCAAAACCTATAAATATAAAAAAACTATATAAAAGAAACCAATATTCGAGACTTTAAATTTTATTTTTTAAAGTTCGCAGATATTTATATATTTTTTTCTTTTTGGAAACTTTGTCTTAGAGGGGAGATCTATCAGAAAAACATCACACAGTAAGTGTAGAAAAATAATAAAAAATGGAGCCCAAAAAGAAACGTCTCCTTATTGTTTCGTTGACGTGACCCCTTGTAGATTGACATAGATCCTTAGCGGTCGATATAGATCACTGTGGGAATCACTGATCTACACCCCCAGTCTGAACTATACAGCAGATGTTTCAAGTCCGAGCTACTACACAAATCATCGACAAAATTAACAAGACCATTACACAAATAGATAATTAGCTCATTTAAATCTCGGGCCAGCAGAGAATAGTGCTACAATTACTTAATTGAGCGGCGGCGACATATGAGGCGCGCGCGCATCGCATGCTAATGAAGAATAAATCGCGGGCTAGTTGCTTCTGCGCATTCATTGCTACTTGTGGTGGCGTAAACAAATCCATTGTTATCTGGATTAAAACTGTTAATTATTTATTTTAATTTTAGTAATATTTTGGGTAAAGAATGATTACAGTATCTTCTACACAAATATGATAAAACTTATTTATGTCTGAGGTCCCGGGTTCCAGTACCAGTAGTTTCAGATGTGCGTTAGTCATGGTTGATAATATATATTTCTACTAGCTTTTGCCCGCGACTTCGTCCGCGTGGAATAGTGACTTCCGGCAGATTTTTGGTTTTTCCCACATAGTTCCCGTTCTTGCGGGATTTTCGAATGGTCGAGTTTCCGCAGAATTTTTAGTATTATTATGTTGATACAACTTAAACAAATTATTTCGACCAAATTGGTACCATAAAAACGGTCATTGTGACTAAACCTTAAAAGATAGACATATGCCGTCGCGGACTTTTTTTTAGATCATGTATAGAGGAATAATTCTTTCATACATATTTTTTGTGTATCTTGAACCGTTTTCGCAGCGCACGCAAAGAAAGCCTTCAAAAATGAATAATTTTCCCCGTTTTTTACACATTTACCGCTCTGTCTTTGCTCCTATTGGTCATAGCGTAATGTTATTTAGCCTATAGCCTTCCTCGATAAATGGACTATCCAACAAAAAAAGAATTATTCAAATCGCACCAGTAGTTTCGGAGATTAGCGCGTTCAAACAAACAAACAAACAAACTCTTCAGCTTTATAATATTAGTATAGATGAATATTTTTAACACGTTTATAACATGTATAGGCAACTTTTACCCTAAATCCTATTACACAAGCCTTATAGTAGGTACTTACTTGGTGCTAAGGATAATAGGGTAGATGACTACAGCCGAATATGGCCGTTTTTATACTGTAACTAGCGAACCCGACAGACTTCGTTCTGTCAAAAAGATTTGTAAAGTGGCAGTTTTTTGTTCCTACTTATTTTATAGACGAGGCAATTTTTCCTGAATTTTCCTTGCTATAAACCACACGGAGCCCGAGACCTTTCCAATGAATGCAAAACCGTGAAAATCGGTTCGTGCGTTCTGGAGTTATAGCGTCAGGAAGGAAAACCCGACTTATTGTTATATAGTAGATTATCTAATTTGAGCAATTTATATCTCATATAAGTATATAGAACATTTTGTAATTTTTTTAATTAATATTAGTTTCTTCATATATTTAATTAGTAATCTTAAATTTAAGTTTTTTACAATATAGATATAGTATAAAAGATAATAATTAATATTGTTTTTAGATTATGTACTAAATAAATATGCTTTAATTTTTTATGTAATTCAAATGATATGAAATATTTCTAGCAATCTTACATTAAGTGTAACATTACCACATAAGAAACTTACAAATAACAAAGTTATTTAGTATTTTGTTTATACTATACAAAATACAAAATATCTAACCCTTCGCCAGGAGAGTCTTAAAGGCAGAGCTTCTCTCCTGGATATATCAGCATTTAGGGAAGGTTTAGGCACGCGTGGAGTAACTGGATGTTGTGTGTTATGATATTATTTGCTAAATATTGTTGTAATTAGTTCGTCTTTATTTATTTATTACGTGTTTTCATTTGTCTCCCTACTGACTGAGACGTACTGCATCGTAGTGACTTATTTAACTGAATTGTTTTTTTTTTCCTCCGGAAAGAAAGGCTGAGAATCCATCACAAGGAGCACGAAAGGTACCCAGGATACCCCCGCAACGGCAAGTGTCACGGAGGTTATGTCGACTTCACGCGGCCAGAGCGGCCTGACCACGTGACCTACCGACTAAACTCAGCCAGTACCTTTTTTTTGTTTTTTTGTTCCCCTGAGGAAATTGCATACCCCGGCTGTGGCGAGCCGGTGGTTATGTCTCTCCTCCCCAGAAGGGGGAGGCCTACCCACTAAAAACCTCAGGGATGGCCTTTCTCAGGCACGTAGGGAGCCTCGGGAGGAGCGCGCGGGAACATCAAGCTACTTCCGGGAACCCCCAGCCTCCGCTCCCCTGCCTAGAGGGGAGCCCTCCTCGGGGGAGGCTACACTACCCCCCCCCGGTCTCCTCCACCGACGATGCCTCCCGGCCACGGAAGGGGCGTGGTCCATCCCGGGTCGCCGTAGCAGTCGCGACTTCCTCGCGCCCGCCGGCGACCCACGGCGGCGCCGCAGCTGTGCTACCGAGCCCGGCGCCGCCTTCTTCGAGCGGGATCGGCCATCTCCCGACCCCGCTCGACGGCCTCCTTCTGGAGCATCACTGCTTCACAGAAGGAGGCCACAGCCCTCCAACCTCCCTCGTCCGCCAGCATTGCCGCAATCAATGCCGGCGGAGACAGATCTCGCCCGATCTCTGCGACCAAGACTCGGCGCTCGGAGGCCCACGCGGGGCACTCCGCCAGCGTGTGCTGGGCCGAGTCGAGGTCGGATGCGCAGTGGTGGCAATGTGTCGATCCCTCCCGTCCTATTCGACACAGATACTCACCGAAGCAGCCGTGCCCGGTGAGTATCTGAGTCAATCGGTAGGTGACCTCCTCCTTCCCGTGGAGCCAACCTTCGAGGTGCGGGAGTAAACTCAGCCTGTACCTAAGTTCCAAGAACCATATAGGCAAATCGTGCGGGTGACCGCCCCTCAGGAGAGGGGCGATGCAGTTAACTGAATTGTTAAAACTCTCAGACGACAGGCACAGCCTAATGTGGGAGTTTTCGATAATGATGCTAATTTGTAAGTTTAATTAATAGAAAATAAAATGATTGTTTATTATTATTTAATTCACTGCCATGTCGCCTCTAAACTGGAAGTCAACTATGCAAACTTCTGTTTGTGCAATGTAGTAAATTAATTATATTATATGTTTATATTTATCCGTATTGTACTTGTCTACTAGTACTCAAGAGTTCTACGGAGTGCAAGGAAAATAATGTCTCAGCTTGTTAAAGCAATCTCGTGTTCATTTATCGTTGGCAGCGTCGGAAGCGCGAGCGGCGAGCCGTGTCGGCGGGCGCAGGTGCCGAGGGCAGAGGGCGCCGCCCTCGGCCGTGACGCTCCATTGTCATCAACGCACGCTCCCACGGCTGCAGTACCTTGCCCTATTATTATTATTTGCAAACATCTACTATATCTACAATATACTAAGATTTTTTTTATTAAAGGTACGGGAATTATTATACATGTAGATACGCCATATTTATTACGCCTGTCTAATACCTAATACCTAGGAAAATATTTGTAAATTAAATAAATGGAAAATTGGAAAAAAAAACAAACCAGAAATGAACCCTTATTGGATTACTCCGTTGCCAGGAACTTTTCTCTCAGGTCACTTCACTTTCACTTCTAAGTTGACGCAATTAAAAGATACACTTTTTCATGCTCCAGTTATACCGCATATTTTGACGACGGCAAAGGAATCAAAACTTACAGTGTACTTACAATTATGACATCTGTCAAGCAATATCATGTAGCGCAAGTAAAGAAAATAATCCCACAACCTGAAATTTGTAATTGCGTCATAAAAAAATTGTTTACTGTAGTAACCAAACTGTTTACTTAAGTAAAACTTTGTATGAAGCTCTCTCTGTACTCTTGGCTGGTACTTGGCCGGACTTTAAGTTTTCTTTAGTATTATAAAAGCTACACAATCTCTTTCAAAATTGGAAGAGATAACTAATTATAGAAATTTACATCAAAGTTATAAGTATGAAAAACTATTACAATTTAATATGACGAAATACATACTTTACGCTTAGGCTCGTATAACTAGGCTAACTATTTGAGTGTCGTTCTGTAGAACGACACTCAAATAGTTAGAAAGGGATGGCGCTATATGGGCTTAATAGCACCATTCCTTTCTAACTCAAGTAGAGATTTGGGTTTGAGTCTCATTCTATATAATAGGTACGTGCCTTAGTTTAATTACGTCACTTACTGTCAGTTTTTCGTTTAAAATATCCTAATTTGAAGTTTGAATTGTAACCTAAATTTGCACTTTAGACTTAAAAAATAATGCAAATGCATATATATAATAAATTATAAAGTTATAAAATTGTAAATACAAGCGAAAATTTAATGAGCAATTAGCATATAGCTAATTTAATTTTCGCTTGACAAGGGTTAAATCAACACGTTTTATTAAAAACGCTGGATTGAGTGTTGCGTCGAATATTTTGTCGGCGTTTTTTCTCGTTTAAAATGTATAAATGTAAATAGCAGATATAAATTAGTGTAAACATTAATAAAAAAAACATCACTAGGTGGACAAAACAACTGTAAAATAGAAGCTATTGCATTTAAGAAACGTCGACCTACACTGAGAGACACGATACAAGATTTTAATCCTGTGTCGTGTGTGCGGTCACAAGCTTCCCAACTAATATTATAAATGCGAAAGTAACTGTCTGTCTGTCTGTTACGCTTTCCCGCTAATACCTTGCAACCGATTTTGATGAAATTTTACAAACACTCTTTAGATCCTGAAACAGAACATAAGCTACATTCTATTTCGTAAAAAAGGGATGAAGGGGTTGAAATAGAGGTTGAAATTTTGTATGGGATTTCCTAATTTTAAAAGATAAAACCATGAAACTTTATATTTAAGCACTTAATAAGAAATCATTAAACATTTGTTCTAGCATTTTTGAAATTTCGACCAGCTAGGGGGTGAAATAAGGGTTGAAAGTTAGTATGCAAGTTCGTCAAATATCACGTCATAAGAAACAAAAAATCGTTTGTTCTAGCATTTTGAAATTTACCAGTGTGGAGGTGAAATAGGGGTTGAATTGAAGATAAGACTATGAATCTTGGTACCTTAGACATAAGGGACCAGGATTGACAAAAACTAGTTAAACCGCGAGCGGAAGCTAGTACAAATATAACTTGCACAGACACCTAGACCGGAGGAAATTTTTGTACGTCATACAAAAAATCTGTACCGTGCGGGAATTGAACCGCTGTGCCAAACATGTCGGCTAACTCATAAACTTATATACTTTTCTACTTAACTAGTTTTACTACTCTACTTAACTTATATACTTTTCTTTCTACTGCCTTCTTGTTTTTGGGGTCGGCGCAACATCTTCATGTTCCACTCTCCTCTATCACTTGCCATTTCGACACTCATTCTTCTTCTTCTTCAGCATATCATCATTCACACAGTCCATCCATCTGTTCTTCGGTCTTCCTCTCCCCACACGCCCATCCATTTTCATGTCCATGACATTCCTAGTAACATGACCATTCTCTCTTCTTAACACGTGACCAAACCAGGAAAGTCTTTATAAAGTTTTCGGTCTGCAAATTTTATAATTACTTTTTATCATTTTAATAAACAACAAAAATTAAAAACCTTTCTGAAGCCTTGGACCGCATATCAAAAATAAATGCTCACGTAGCATACACAATTATCAAATATTGTCTTTTTGTACCAAAATTCACATATGTCCTGAGGTGCAGCCATTTTTGGAGATTTCCCAACCTTTTAGAAAGAATTGACAAAATTATTTATAACCTTCTAGCTTCAGTATTAAATATAAATTTAGACGATCACTCGTGGACCCAGGCATCTCTGCCGATAAGACACGGTGGTACAGGCATCAGGAAAGTAACCAGCGTTTCACTCCCCGCATATCTGTCTTCTATACACAGTTCAATAGATTTAATGAGCAAGATTATGAAATCACAAATCCAGCCACTTAATATTCCTTTTATAACAGAGGCCATAGATGCGTGGAGCGCGGCCTGCCCAAATGTCGACCTGCCTGTAAACACCAGTTCACAGCGTCTTTGGGATGAGCCGCTTTGCAGGCTGGTACGGGACAACCTATACCATACGGCAACCAGCCCTGTAGAGCGCGCTCGCCTCATTGCCAGCGCTGAATGGGAATCCGGACAATGGCTGCAAGTTCTACCTTCTTACAATTTAGGAACCTTTTTAGATAACACGACATTCCGTTTATCAGTTGCTCTTCGCCTGGGAGCGACCTGCGTTGTGCCACATCGCTGTCGTTGTGGTGATCATGTTGACCAACTAGGTCATCACGGCCTATCTTGCAGCAGAAGCGCGGGGCGTGCCTCTCGCCATGCCAGCCTTAACGACGTCATCCGTAGGGCCTTAGCCAGTGCGGGAGCACCGGCTGTTTTAGAACCGGCCGGCATTAGCCGTGATGACGGTAAGAGACCCGACGGCATGACCCTCGTGCCATGGAGGATGGGACGACCACTAGTTTGGGACGCGACATATGCTGATACTCTAGCGCAGTCCCATCTTCGTGGCACCGCAGTTAGGGCTGGGTCTGCTGCTAACTCGGCTGAACTCCTCAAACGGCGCAAGTATGCAAACATAAATAGTGATTGCATATTTGAGCCTTTTGGGGTGGAAACTCTGGGGCCCTGGGGGGAAAGTGCCCACAGAGTTTTTAAAGAGTGCAGCTATAGATTGACCGAGGCTACATGTGACCGGAAAGCTGGATCATATCTGGCGCAGCGAATCAGCATCGCCATACAACGTGGCAATGCTGCTAGTCTTATGGGGACGTTGCCTGACGGCAGCGATTTATTTCAAATATTTTATTTATAGTTTAGTTTTTAATTTTACTAAATAATTATTAGAGATAATATTTGTTATATGGATATATAGTTATTAATAAATAATATGTCATTAAAATTAATTAATTTTTAGTTTATATTTTATCGCAAATAAAGATATTATTACTCCAATAACTTCTCTATTTAGTTAACAAAAATCACGGACACAAACTGGAATAAAAGTTATGGCAGATTCGTTTAATTAAAATATTAATAAAACAGACAACGGTTAGTGATGTGAAAAATATCTTAATTTAAATAACAAAACAACTAATGCACCTGGCTCGACGAAGGGGCTTGTTAAAGCTAAACTAACGTTACACAATTCCAGAATAAGATTTGTTGCAAACAAATTACTAACATCTACGTGTCGAGTTACGTTACACTGGTTTTGACGAATATATTAGTGCATTTGTAAGCACAAACATACGAACTTTTTGTGTAGGCCCCACCGGCTCTTGAGTTCACTCCCCTTTGCTTTTGTTTGGCGCGAGTTAGATAAATGAGTTTTTATTCTCATTCAACCGAACCGGTGGCGCCGGGGTGGCTACGATTGTTAGCAAACTGGTTTGAAGAGTATGCTCGAAAGTGGTAACAATTGAAAGATTCAAATGAGTTAAAAAATTTATATAATAAATTATTGGAGGTTCCTTAATATGTGTTCTGTTAAATACTATAATCAAAAGTGTTGTGTACAAATATATATATTCAAATTTTAAATTCATAATTACTACGCGCTTTTACTGATACCACTATTTTACAGAAACAACGAATCATTAACTTCGAACGAACGTTATTTTATTTACATAGAGTCATTAGTAAAACCTTTTATTATTATTTCAAATTTGATTAATACTTTTGTAGATACATTATTTATGAAATGCCCATACGCGAATGTTTAAGCTTTTTTGTTATTTATTAAAAAATTAACTATTTTGACAGACACGAATTTTTGCAAAATCTAAATACTCGTAATTATTGTGTTTCCGAATAGATAACTTGAACACTTATAAAGCGTCATCTATTTACCATTTAATATTTTTTTTCTACTCGCCCCACTAGTAGATGTATCCTGTGGCTCACATGCACATTCACCCATCAATTAATATTTATTTGCAGAACAGACACAATTATACAAAGGTCTTAAAAATATACACGAAACATCGAAATTCAACTATCACACGAAACTATTTTATACTTACATTGATAAAGTCCAATTCAATTAAGCATATTATATATATATATATATATATATATATATACTAGCTGACCCGTGCCCACTTCGTTGGGCATAATATTAATAATCCCCGAAGCGAGCACCCGAAGCCAACGCGCGCCGTCCGCTGCCCGTTTTTTCTCCGATTCACTTTGCAAAACGGACTACCACGTAAAAGCCTTTTTATTTTTCGGTTTTTTATTTAACCTATGACACGCAGCCATCCTGCGGCTTTCTATTGGTGAAAGAATTTTTAAAATCGGTTCAGTAGATCCCGATATTACCTCCTACAATTTAACAAATATACAAACACACAAACTTTACTTCTTTATAATATTAGTATAGATATAGTAATAAATATAGTATAGTATAGAAAAAAATATAATAGTCAAATAATCATATAGAATAATATCCAACAATGAAATCAAATACAAAACAATATTTGATACAATAATTTTGGGATATTAAAGCATTATTCACATATATTCTTAATGGACCATGACGGTCCATTAAGAATTATGTAATACAACTATTAAATATTAGTAATTTTGTAAGTATACTATAGATTTGAATTTTGGTAAATTTCACTTTTTCATATTGTCTGGCAGTTTGTTATAGACTTCAGAGAGCCATTTCTAACTACACTTTTTTTTCATAAGTGCTGTTTATATGTTTTATAGCTCACACAAAATGTCTGTCCCATGTGGGAATCGAACACGCGATCTGGAGAAGTATTTTTGAATCATTACACGTGAATTTGGAATTCGAATACGAATACAAATCGTGCGCGAAATTATTTTCTACTGCTTACAATTTTATAGATTTTTGAATCACTCGAATTCAGTGTTATCATTAAAAACAAATTCATAATTAAATTCCGTTTCACGCAGAAAAATTCAAAATCACAACAACAAAAACAAAAAACCGGCGATGACACGTGAAACGGATCACTGTCAAGGTCACTTCAGCGTTGGATATTCTACTAGTAGAAATCAAAAACGTGTGGGTTGAACCACTCGTTGCACAACGCACGAAATGAAAGTTCAGAAATAGTGAATTCGGTGATTCGTATACGAATCTCACGATTTCGAATGCGAATTGGTTTTCTATTGTTTCAAAAATTCGTCGAATTTTTGAAACAATAGAATTCAAAAATCTATAAAATTGTAAGCAGTAGAAAATAATTTCGCGCACGATTTGTATTCGTATTCGAATTCCAAATTCACGTCTAATGATTCAAAAATACTTCTCCTGTTGTGTATAATACAGCGATGAAACAAAAACAGAAGAGATGATACAAAATTAGAAATATATTAGAAGCGACCGGCGAGCTTTAAGTGCAGTCCCCTGTTATCAGCAGCTTAGGGGATGAACAGCGGCGGTAATAAAGTTCATTGTTGATAGTTACACCAACAAAAACTCGCCGTTGATAGAGAACTGACAACAGCCCTTAATATAATTGACATTGCATAACTGTAGCTTCACTCATGTCGAAAATGACACTGATGGTGTAATTTTCACGTTGACGCGTTGAAGAGTTAGTCAATAAAATATGTATTATAAAATCAATGGTTATGAATGTTACTGATTACATTATGGTACACATATCTACAATTTAAAAATTAATTTAATTCGATTTTGCTTTAATTAAAGCTTTAGATAATTCCAGCGAATTCAATTTTCAAAGACATTTCAGTTCATGTAGCTGATGCATCGAGTGACAAAAATACTAGTAATTTTTTGGTCAATAATATAGAATAAATATTGCTATACAACTTAGTAATGCTACCAGCATTTTGAGCACATTATCCAATGGCGATCTACTGTTAAACTAGACTTTTATATAGCTTAAGTTATATCTTTTAATATATTTATATGAGTATTTATTATTTGGTTTGGTACATTGAATTTATTCTTAAGCTTTATTTAACTTTATTCTTATTATAAAATAACTATAAGCAATATTTATCACTCTCTATACGTCTCTGAATGAAATTAATTAAATACTACAAATTCTTATTTCATGAGTCTGTTACGTAAACAATACCTTCTAACAAAATATTGCTTTATTTTTGTTTTGGTAATGAGTATATTGCCGTATCTCTCTCTCAGATTATTATATATGCACAGAATTAGTATTTTGAGTTATGGCGGTAGAATCGCGAAAGCGCACCCCGCCATGTGCCCCACATGGGCCTAGAGAACTCAGGGGGGTTTTAGTGGGTAGGCCGGTCCTGTCAGACCAGAGAGCCCCACACACGGCCGCGCCTAGCCAGCGCGGTGTCAAGGTGCATAAAGCAATTCCCCTCTAAAAAAAAAAGAAATAATAGGATTAGTATTTTGAGCGGCTTAGATTAGCCTATTAGCTTATAGAAACGCTTATATTAAATTGTAGCTTACGTGTTATTATGATGTATAAGATATATTATTTTAAAATTTCATTAAAATTCATTTAGTAGTTTTTACGTGAAAGATAACAGACATCTATCCACGCAAACTTTAACATATATTAATTAGTACGATTTATTGAAAACCGCTACCTGCCTACAACTTAGTCCAGCCAAGCAGCTCCAACGGACGAGACATAACAATAGCTTTGTTACACTTTATTTACAGCGAGTTGTAAACGTCAGTTAAAAGAGCGACAGTTAATGATCGTTCTATAAATTATCGTGGGGTTCAGACACTCTCTCGCGCTCCAACAGACGTTCAAATACTTTTATGGACTCGCATGGAGAGAATGATTTGGTTTTTTTATGCTTGTTCATAAATACATTATGTTATCAATCACAAATGAAAATGAAGACTCTTCGTGAATCTTAGATATATATACTTATAATATTCTTACTTATAAATGAACTCGTTAGCGATACTGACATTCTTTATTGTTTTTATAAATTTGATTCCGAAGTCGTTAGCGATGTGGCATATGTACTCAGCTATCAATTGTAAAATAAAGCAATTTTGACTGTGATCAGTAATATTAGAAGTGATCAAAAATGCGAAATATCGCTAGTTCTAGTGAAAAATTAACCGTGGGAGAGCCATGCTTCGGCACGAATTGGGCCGGCTCGACCGGAGTGATACCACGGCCTCACAGAAAACCGGCGTAAAATAGCGATTGCGCTGTGTTTCGCCGAGTGAGTGAGGGTACCGGAGGCCCAACCCCCCCTTCCCCCCCTTATTCCCTTTTAAAAGGCCGGCAACGCATCTGTGACTCCCTCTGGTGTAGCGGGTGTCCATGGGCAACGGTTATCGCTTACCATCAGGTGATCCGTTCGCTCGTTTGCTGCCCTATGCTATATAAAAAAAATCCATTAATATAATCTGTATTGTACAGAATCACACGCGATCACTTACAATCTATGTTTTGTAAAAATATTAAGGCTACATAAGATAGAAACAACAACCAGAATACTAAGTTATATATAAGGCCAGAAATATGTGTCCAGAGGCATTTATAGTTGAGGTAAGTATATAATATGGCAATAGCCATATTATGAGTATAAATACATAATAATAAATACAGTAAAATGTAAACTGTTGATATTGCAAAAGTTTACATTTTACTGTATTTATACTTAAGGTAAGGAGCAGTATCACAATATGGCTTTTGTAAAAGCTTACATTTCATTACATTTCTAACTTGTAAATAGACTAGTCACGGGTATTTACTGGTAGCTTATTATAAAAACTAACTTAAGTACCATAGTTCTGTATTTCCACCACAAAACCACGTAGGTCCTGCTTCTATCTTTGTTCCTTCTTGGTGACCATCAGAATAGGAACAGAGTGTGCTCGTGTTTGTGCAAATGTATACGGCTGTTCTCTGTTGAGATTAGTTACCGTAACTGGAAATCTGAAGAAGTTCCTAAAAATCGATTTATTATTATTATTTATGCTTAGAAAATATCCACACAAAAAAAATATTCTAGATTTACTAGGTTTATAGAATGTCATCATCACAGCTTATACATTCATACCAATTCCTATAAAAGGGCAAAAGCCTACTCTATGCTTTGACGCTTAGGCTTAAGTCAGGGCGGATTGGTGATTGGTTTGGTACCCAGTGCAGATGTACTAAATTTATATATTCTAAATTTATTCAATAAAAATTATGTTTGATTAAAGTCGCGAATGAATAGATTTTAAATAAATATGTATACCTACATAGCGTATCGGATTTCACTGTTAGAAAAAAATCAATAAGTTTTTGAATGAAATGAAAGGGCAATAATAATGAGAAAACAATGGCTCGTGCGCAGACCGTCCATTGTGCTCGTTCAATAAGTAGGAAATGAACGTTACCGCAGCGCAATGCACAGGCGACGATGTGTGTTGAAAAATACAAAAGATATTATAGAAAGAAATATATTTATTATGGATTACACAATGACACTAAAAACAACAAAACAAAATAATGCATAATAATAACACATAGCGCTGCATGATACCCAAAACTGTGGCAAGCTCAGTATAAGCATAGCCTGCTGCACTGATATTCTGCTAGACACAGCACGTGAAACAGCACAGAACATTCATGTGAACTTAAAACTATGTAAACAATCACACGGCGATCATAGAATACGGACCCTAATAAAAAAAATAATAATACAAAGATACGAAAATGAGTACGTAAGAACGAAACAATATAAATATCCAGATAACATGTAATGTAATGCGTTTTCTTATAACGACAATTATATAATTGTCGTATATATGTCGTATATAATCGTCTGGCCTTTACATTACTTATACACATACATATATCTCTATGTATTATATGCTTCTAATCAAATCGTCAACAAAACTCGTCAAATCTAATGTCAGGCATACGAGGATTGTCTCGATATTTCAAACACCTGACGCGCGCCATTTCCAAGATAATCGCGACTTAATTGCGGTCGTGTACGCTTCCGAATCTGTTGAAGCTTTCAGACCTCACGAATCTACCAAAAATATTCGGTCTACTGATGCGGTGCAGCCAATGGCTTAGTTTCTTGCGTGAAACCAACTGCCTTAAGACCGTGGATATATATATATATATTATATATATATATATATATATATATATATATATATATATAATATAATATATAGCTTATACACCAGAATAATATATACCTACTATAACATGGACAACAATAACAATTCATATACCGTCACCGACAGCAAACTGTTACAAAGTAATCGTACGTTCTTCGTAATTCCTCGAACCAAAAACAAAAGACATCAACGGCATCGCGTTTATTCTTGAATGCGTCATAAGTACACCTAAGCAAACATGTACACAATTGCAGTCTCACTCAGCCTCATTATCACCACAAAAGCCAATATAATAATTATTTAATCTAAAATCTTAGTTGATAAATATAATTTAGTTTTGAAGTGGAAATATGGAATGTACCTGAATTTTCCTTACTATTAATGTGCCTTTCGAATCAATCATTATGGTGTAAGGCATGAAAAGAATAAAACAAAAAAATGTGCCTTTTCGACGAGAATGAAGTAAAATTCTTGTAGTTAATAAAGTATTACTCAATCTCGTTTAATTAAAGTAGAAACAATAGAAACGAAAGCCGCAGCTATTGTATATCGTCAATTGTCGTTTACTTCTATTAAATCAGACGTCATGACATCATGTCACAGATTCGAAAGAAGACAATGAGCCAAGCAAAGTTCACGGCTCCCATACAAAAAGGCGGAATAAATACAATTCCCTATAGACAATTCTCATGTTGAGTTCTCTATTCACATACGCTGTGCAAGTAACCAAGAATTTAATAGCACGCTATTCGATTCTTAGCCATTAGCGTTAGAAAAAAGTGTATTCAGTTTCTGTTTGCTATTACGACGAACGGTTAATCTCCGGGGTTAATGGAGTCGGCACTTTCAAATGTAAGAATTAATTTTTATGTATTTGTATGCGCGACAATAAAGCTGCGTCAGAAATTAGCAAAAGAAGAATCTATAATTATTGTAGAGTTCTGTGTTTTATTAAAAATGTTTATAGATTTGCAGAGTTAGGAATTTGTTACTAAAATAGATTTTTAATGTTGTTATAACAAAGAATATTATTATTTATTTTTCTCCTATTTTTTTTTCTTTTTTCTCCTATATTTTCCTCTATTAAAGATCAGATTAAATCATCGTCATTTTAGCCGAAAAACGCCCATAATTGGACATAGGCCTCAACTAAATCATCTCCACCCCATTTTATTTTATAAAGTAAAATGTTCATGCTCAAGATCATATGCATACACTTCATTTATAATCAAATATTACAATAATGTGTATGAAATGTATGTATGTATGCATATTTACCTACATATTTCATTCGTGTCCGTTTCCGTAATGTAGGTGTTGTTGCTTTATTTTATATTTCAATACTTTTTACACATTTGCACTGCCTTATCAATAATCTTTCTGTCTGTCATTTGTATAACTTTTTTAATATTGTGGAAAAACTTTAAAGAAATAAATGAGGTTAAAATATCCAGACTAGGCTAAAACTGCGTTTCAGACGTAAACGTTTTAATATGCTACACACATAGGTTTAATCGTAATAAATTTTAATAAACCACATAATTAAAGTGATGATGATGACTAACTATATAACACAAAATATCATTAATAAAATAACTATTTACAGACAGCAAGTAACTCTTCAATCGATCAATACAATCGATGGCATAAAGAAAGGAAGAAATGCATAGTTAGTAAAAATATATAATATAGAATTTTCATAACACCGTGCGTCATCAAAACTGTGTCAGACCCGTAGATGTATTGTGTATAATAAAACTATGCTCAGGTCTATATAATTTGAAGAGAATTTCTAGCAGCAAGCAGACCTACACTGTTTGTCAGCTATCGCAGCTGACATTAGATGCTCAAAGAAACCGCAAAATTGGCAATAATTGAATAAAAAAGAACCGGCTTCACATAAAATCTATCAGACTGCTTTTCAATTGACGCTATGAAGCAAACTAGGAGTGCATCCGAGCGTAGTTCCGGGAAGCAGCCTTCTAGAGACGTGACATAGCATTGACTTTTGCAACGACAGGCTGTTTTGTCTCTGCCAAAACGAACGCGTCAGTGGAAAGGGAGTGGTTTGTGCGAGTCGGATTCGATAGCTGTTACCTGATTCTATATTTACTTTACTTTTTGATGTTACCGCAGAGACAACTGCAACACACTAATGGATTCATCGTGATATCTCAAAATTAGCTTGCTGTTTACAGATGTTTTATGTGGAGGTTCATTCTTCTTCTTATTTGCTACGCGATAAGTTACAATTTAATAAGAAGCAAGAGGAACACATTTTTAGAAATTCCATATTTTAAATTAAATTTGTTATAATTATATCAATTTAATAATCCACAGGAAGCAGGTCGAAATCGATATCACTTGCGCTCCAACTTTCTCACGATTCGGTGTTTGCGCAACTAGAGAACGGCTGAGCTGAGACGAGAGACGCCACGCTTTTATGAGCATGTGCACCCATTCTCAGTGCGCAAAAACCCATGCTCCAAACAGTGTCGCAGCGAGAGGACTGCGCACGCGCCGACAATTAAGATTCTGTTTACGCTCTACATTGTACGATTTCTTGGCTCTCCGAGAAGTCAATTAAGTTAATCTCGAAACAAGAATAAAAACAATATGCCTGACGAGTGTTTATTTCTTGCATAAGTATTGCCTTTTATTTTCATTATTACTAAAAATGCTAATGAAACACGGCAGTATATATTTAATATAACAAAATCTAGATTTCATGGTGTGATTCAAACTATATTTCAATTATACCTAGCTAATAGTGAGACGTCACTCTTGTATTGACATAATGACATGCACCTTAGCGCCTTATAATAAATGTTGTTTTTGTATGACCTTACCAATCTTGATTGACAGGAGACTTACGATAATAGACCGTTCGTGTTAAGACTTTCGAAACACTAAATTATATTAATGACATTTCGCATAAATATTTTGATTAACGAAGATGTTAAGATTGTTAGATTGAAACTAAGTTATATTATCCCTACCCTACCCTAAACGTTGTTAGATAATGGGGCGAAGTGGGTCGAGACCCCCTAGGGTATCGCGGAGCTGTCACAAAGAGACTCAAGGAAAAGTTGCCGGTTAGTTAAAAATTCCGGGTAAGTGCGAGTCAGACTCGTGCGCTGAAGGTTCCGCAAATACGTATACAATCCCAAAATTTGCAACAACAAATTTATTGTGTTTGAACTTTTTCCTTTACCTTGCTGAATTTGTGTAATGTTACACAAAATTTTATGGTTCCTGGTCAACGAGAAGTATATAAATAAATAAATATTAGTAATACTTACACCAATTAGCCTAGCCCACCACTTACGCCTAGCCCAAACTAAGCTCTGTTAGGCTTGTGCTATGGGACCTAGGGAAACAGATAGACATACATATATTATACATATATAAATATTTTTTATAGAAATATATATTAACAACAATGACTACGGTACAAATGTTCGCATTCAGCACACAAACACCTGCCCCCACCGGGATTCGAACCCGGGACATCAGAGATGGCGACACCTTGAAACCGGTGTGCTATCCACTCGACTATGGAGGTCGTCAAATATAATAATAATATAAATAATATATATTTATATTCCCTTGCGAGTAGCAATATATGGCATATAAGAAGCATAGAAGGCTTGCTATTTATTGCATTGACTTAGGCCTGTGTTAATAAATTTAAGTTTTACTCTTTCTAACTTATGATATTTATCGAATGCTAGTTTAGTCTTTCAATTCACTAAACTAGACTTTTTTAATCTTTATCAATACGGTCTTTAGAACTTTGATTTTCGATATTTATTTCAACTTAATATCATATGTCTTCTATCGAGGCATTATAGTATAGCACAGATAACAGAACCCTAAAAATGAAGATTGTTTTATTTATATCAGACACGACTGCGATTGGCAACCGCTTACATTATATTACACGCTTATTGTTACGTCTGTCTGTCACATCGCATACTTCGTAGTTTATTTTAAACTTAAGAGAAGAACTTGCTAGTTCAGCTTAGATGCTGTCCTTTTGCAGCTCCCAACAATCAATGAAGAGACGCGAACTGACAACAGTGCAAGATGGCGTAAAGTCTATACTATTTTCATTTTTAAAAAGTAGTGTTCTTTACGTTTTCTATATCTAGATTTTTAAGATATTTGAACTGTCAAAAATAGCAACGAATAAGCAGTTATTTAAATCGGTTTATCCGTTCTCGAGTTATAAGTCCGCCTTTTGTACTGTATTTATATTTATATTGTGCTGAAAAGATAACATTTACAAATGACCAAAGAATAGTTTTAATTTCAGTACAAAGCCAGCGATGTCGCGGATATTAGCTTGCATATATGTATATCTAAAAATAGAATGTAGCTTAACTATTATTAGAAAGAAAAGATAAAAACAATAGAATCTTTTGCAAATACTCCTATTAGGTAGAGCGATGCGATCGCCACTCTCCCTGGCACATTTGAATTCCCCCTTATCTACATCTATTGAATTGCCGGCAGCCAGAGATTCTTTCGAGGCTTCTATGCATAATTAACATCGGAGCGTAACATAATTCTCTACGAGTGACGTTAATCCTCCACTTTGTACGCGGTTTAAGCATTTAAATAAAAAGTCACACGACGTTAGTCACAAGAACTTGACTGTTGTTTCGTAAGTCAAAAATTAAAAGTACGATTTCGATTCTATGTTCGGCTATTATTAGGTGGATAGCTGTCGAATTACTTTATGCTAACGAAAATATACCCATTTACATTCTTTATTATATTAATTATTCATTAATTGTTTAATTCCAGTATTATGTAAACAGGTATTTTGCACAATATGAACAATAGACGAATTATTTAGAGCTGTCAAATAAAAAGTTAAATATTGTCAATTAAGGAGAAAAAACTTTAATTTTGCTATTCAAAGGAACAGTAAAATATATATTTACACTGAGGATTGATCCCGCTCAACATTATTTATTAAAATATGAAAGATATTTATGACATTTCTATTCTCTTTAGGTCTCAACAATGGGAGTGCTGAAGTGTTACGAATATCCCGATTTTTTTTTATATTATCTAAACAAAACAGAAAACGTGAACTCTTATTATTGTTTATTAATTTCCTCACAAAACATAATAATTGTTCATAATATGAACAGAATTTTAAAACACAAAAAGTATTATAAAAATCAAAATGTTTTGACTTTTGAATAAATTTATAGTAAGTGCATTTGATAAACTAATCTTACACAGATAATATATTAAGTACTTACATCAATAGGTACTCGTTAATCAATCCTGTTCCAAAACTCAACAACAAATATAATACACATTGTCACTTTGCACAGTCACTAATTTTCCACGGAAGAAAATCTCACTGGTATGAAAGGGTCTTCGCTATTAACGAGACGCGGGATTAATGAGTTACATAGGGAATCTAAGCAAAACGCGCGACCGCTGCACTCCGCGCGAGAACCAACACTGAAGAAACTCGACTCAACACTTGCTCGACTCTCGATTCGCTCGCGCAATCAAACTTACCTAGATGAAGTTCAATTCTCGCACTAGTAATGTTAAATAAAGTGCGAATCCGAATTTTTTCTCGACACGTATAAACTCGTTAAAACGCAGTTTGTCTTTATTTTCGACTATCTTTCTGCCCGCAGCTTTGCCCGCGTGGATTTCGGGATTGGATTTATATAGGGTTAAGGGTCATAGCTTTTGCCCACAGCTACATATGCGCGGAAGTCGGTTTATGGCGCGAAGGTGTTATCGCGCTTCCCGTGGGACTATTCGTTTTTCCGAGATAAAAAATCTGTGCAGTAGTTTTTGAGCGAAGCCTTTATTGCGCATCCCATGGGATCTGTCGATTTTTCCGGGATAAAAAGTAGCCTTTTATTTGATCCGGACTTTTATCTTTACGTCTGCAAAATTTCAAAGCAACAAACAAACTCACTTTCTGTTTTATAATATTATATATATAATATTAGTAAGGATTCCTACTAATATTATAAAAACGAAAGTTTGTGAGGATGGATGTTTGTTACCCTTTCATGTAAAAACTAACTAAAACTTTATAATAATATAAGTTATATATCAGAATAACACATTGGCTACAATTTATAAAGATATACCACACGCTAATATAATAACACATAGGCTACAATTTATAAAGATATACCACACGCTAATATAATAACACATAGGCTACTATTTATAAAGATATACCACACGCTAATATAATAACACATAGGCTACAATTTATAAAGATATACCACACGCTAATATAATAACACATAGGCTACTATTTATAAAGATATACCACACGCTAATATAATAACACTTAGGCTACAATTTATAAAGATATACCACACGCTAATATAATAACACATAGGCTACAATTTATAAAGATATACCACACGCTAATATAATAACACTTAGGCTACAATTTATAAAGATATACCACACGCTAATATAATAACACATAGGCTACAATTTATAAAGATATACCACACGCTAATATAATAACACATAGGCTACAATTTATAAAGATATACCACACGCTAATATAATAACACATAGGCTACAATTTATAAAGAATATACCACACGCTAATATAATAACACATAGGCTACAATTTATAAAGATATACCACACGCTAATATAATAACACATAGGCTACAATTTATAAAGATATACCACACGCTAATATAATAACACATAGGCTACAGTTTATAAAGATATACCACACGCTAATATAATAACACATTGGCTACTATTTATAAAGATATACCACACGCTAATATAATACACATAGGCTACAATTTATAAAGATATACCACACACGCTAATATAATAACACATAGGCTACAATTTATAAAGATATACCACACGCTAATATAATAACACATAGGCTACAATTTATAAAGATATACCACACGCTAATATAATAACACATAGGCTACAATTTATAAAGATATACCACACGCTAATATAATAACACATAGGCTACAATTTATAAAGATATACCACACGCTAATATAATAACACATAGGCTACAATTTATAAAGATATACCACACGCTAATATAATAACACTTAGGCTACAATTTATAAAGATATACCACACGCTAATATAATAACACATAGGCTACAATTATAAATATACACCACACGCTAATATAAGTCGAAGTCGTGGGCACCAGCAAGTAAACTTATATTTAAAGAAGGGTTTTTTTTTCTCAGTAGAGAGAAGCTGAGGTCTTCACAAGTTCAAGTTTATAAAGTAATTCTTACTAAAATAAACTTACTAGTAATTGTCACCGTTATCTTACCTAAGCGAGATCTTATACTGTATTTATATTTAAAAAAATATATCTTTACAAATCGACAGGGATGCGTGCACCCTTTCGAATAATCAAAACAGTCAAAATTTAACCGAGGAATAGACCGCCTGGGGCAACACTTAACAAAAAGCCAAAATCATCAAAGAAATCGATCGCCAATGAATGATAAATTGACCCCTCCGTTTTACAACTCAATTAAGTCGTTAACGACTAGTACAATTATTATATTTGCATAAACACGTGAAAGTACGCGCTTTATTAGATTTCAATTCGTACGTCAAACAAAAAACCTCCTTAGGCTAGTAGCAAAATAAGTTCTATTTAAGTCAACCGGGACAATGAGTTTTATCGCTATAGATCATCGAAGCCACAAAAAAACCGGTCAAGTGCGAGTCGGACTCGCGCACGAGGGTTCCGTACAAAGTCGCATGTAAATTGTTCGTTCATTACTAGAATTGTCTCAAAGATTTTTCCTATTTTTCCTTTACTTGTGCTACATGACATGACTTACCAAATTTCATGATATGCCCTATACTTAGATTTTGATTTCTTTGCAAATGTCAAAATATACAATATAAATGGAACTTAAACGGCCAATCTTTTTATTGCGTTGATTTAGAAAATTGATTTTTTCACTGCTTTGCAAGATAGGAGACCTGAGGATGTGATATTAATTTCAGCTTGACGCGTTTCTGAGAAAAAAGGTCTTGATAGACAGACGGACGGACAACAAAGTGATCCTATAAGGTTCCGTTTTTACCTTTGGAGGTACGGAATCCTAAAAACTGAATCACTGTCATTAGCATTACTAATACTAATCTCCATTGACATTTGGTATAGAGAAAATGGATTATAAGAATGGAGCTTTTTTCCCCTATAGAGAGGAGACGCTGAGAATCCTCATAGATACCGACGAGATCTACGAGTATTAACTTGGCCATGAGGGCTCTACTTGGGCGGCTTGGAAATTCCTTAATCTTATCTTATATTCACTCGACCTATACAAATCTGATATTAGTCTGTAAAGCCACCTTGCCTTCGTCCTAGTGAAACGTGCACATATGTTTTTAGTGTCAAAGCTCTATAGTATTTGTTTTTTATTTTAATTAGGAACAAACAGTTACAATCGGATAATATTATAAAAGCAAGAAATACTTATAAACCTATAATTCCATAGCTAATTACATGAAAGAGATAAAATAGTTATATAACATTTTTTGAGAATTATATACATATAATATATAAAGGTGAAAGTATGCGTTAAGTATTTCGTTATATTTAGTGTATAATACACCTACTACAAATATATGTTTGAGTACAATTTCTAGATACAATAGTCTGAGGTTCCAATCTAAGGCCTGTAGTAAGTATTCCAGTCTAAGGCCTGTCCGAGTCAAACCCACCAATGATCTATGACACAATTCGCCCTCATGGTTTACTGATAAAAAAAAACTCATGAATATCCTTAGATAATTGCAACAGCTTCGGCTACATGGCAAAATTGCGCACTAAATAATAGTAGGCGCAATAAAAGCGAGAACAACTTTTATCCGTTGCCGGATTCTTGTAGTCTTACACAACTAACCATAATATTAATATTATGTTTAATATTATCTTGTGACGACCTCCGAGATCGAGTGGCACCATCTGTGAGGTCCCGGGTTCGGGTCACGGTGGGGGGATGTTTGCGTGATGAATGCCGCCATTTGTACCTTAGTCATGGTTATTTTTTTTTTATTACAACGGTAGCAAAAAGGCTTACGGCCTGCCTGATGGTAAGCAGTCACCGTCGCCTATGGACACTTGCAACATTAGGGGCATCACAAATGCTTTGCCGACCTTTTCAAAAACCTATTTACTCCCTTTTTGAAGAACCCCATAATGTCCCCCGGGAAAGCCTCAGCAGGGAGCTCGTTCCACAATCGGAGCGTACGCGGAAGGAAATTTCGTTGAAACCGCACTGTGCGTGACCATTTAGGCTCCAGCATGTAAGGATGAACACCCTGCCGATGGCGAGCGGTGCGATAGTAGAATGTGGCCCATGGGCATCATCATATCGAACAATTCTTTGGAACACAACCCGTTGTATAAGCGATAGAACACACACAAAGAGGCACAGTCTCTCCTCAGACTTAAGGGCTCAATACCGCATGTAAGTATGAGATCGTCAACGATACGCTCAGAGCGTCTTTGGACCGAATTAAAAGGATCAAGTTGGTATCGAGGTGCTCCCGTTCACAGGTGACAGCAGTACTCCATATAGGGCCTAACTTGCGATTTGTATAATAGCAGTCGTTGCCTCGGAAGGAATTACCGCTTAGCTCTGTTAAGCACACCTAGTTTTTTAGAAGCCAACTTGACCTTGTCATGTAAGTGACTTCGGAATTGGACGTCACTGGAGAAGTTGACACCGAGGATCCTAATACTCTTCGAGATGTTCAAGTTTGTGTTCTGGAATTGAGGGGCTACAGTGAATGGGGTTTTTTTTAGCGGTGAACGCACGAACTTGTGTCTTAGAGGGGTTAAATCGGACTAAATTGTCCCGCCCGCCCCCAATCGGAGATTCTGGTTAGTGTACTCTCGATTTCAGACACAAGTTATTCACGACTTTTCTCCACAATGGAACGAGGGGTATTTGCACGGCCCGTGTAAAAAGCATCTCCAGTGCTGTCGTCCGCATGGCAATGGATGCCGCCAAGCGACAGCATATCATTGATATGCAGCAGAAACAGTGTTGGAGATAGCATAGAGCCTTGTGGGATGCCAGCATTTATTATCCGAGTTTCAGAGCAGCTGCCGTCAACTAAAGCTCTAATGCTCCTCCCGGATAAAAAGCTAGCAATCCATTTGCATAGCCCCTCGGGGAGTCCGTAAGATGGCAACTTCGATAGAAGACCCCGGTGCCAGACCCGATCGAACGCCTTCGCTGTATCCAGGCTAACTGCCAATGCCTCACCTCGACTCTCAATGGCAGATGCCCAACGGTGTGTGAGATACACTAGAAGATCACCAGTCGAGCGACCGTGGCGAAAACCGTATTGGCGGTCGCTGATCATATGGTGTTCTTCTAGGTATCTAAGGAGCTTAGTGTTGATCACACGCTCCATCACCTTTGAGAGAAGGGAGGTTATAGCAATAGGCCTGTAATTCGATAGGTCTGATCTATCACCCGGCACCGGGTGTAGGTACATTTGCCGTCTTCCATGAAGACGGAACCTGCCCTAAGTGGTAGGAAAGCGTGAAAAGCCGCGTTAGTATAGAACACAACTCTGGAGCGCACTGTTTTAACACCACTGCCGGTATACCGTCTGGCCCACTCGATTTCTGAACGTCGAGAGAAAGTAGCCCCGCCGGACTTCCTTTTGTGTTATCCGGATATCCGGCATGGAGTAACCACACCGTGGGATGGTAGGTGGCGTGGCGTTCCCACCGTCGATCATAGTCGAGCTTAGCACTATGGGTCAAGTTGTTACTGGCATTTCGGAGTGGTTGTAAGGACGACCGACAAGTTTCCCTCGGCAGCTTTGGCCAGCGACCAGAAAGCACGACTACCCGAAGGGTAGCTTGCTAGCCGCTCGCCAATTCTGCCGACGAAGTCGAATTTCGCTCTGGCAATAATCTTTCTACTGGCTCTCGAGGCCGCATTGTACTTACGTTTCACATCAGTTGCATTGGGATCATGTGTTCTACGAGCCGTAGTCCAAGCGTCCTAAGCAGATTGCTTAAGAAACCAAAGCTTACAAGACCGATTAAACCACGGTCGTTTTTTTGCCCCCGCAGTGACTAATGCGTTAGGAATAAAATACTCCATACCCACTGGGATCGTCTCAGAGACAGCGGCTGCGCAGATGTCAGGATCATCTGTGAGGCTACGTGCGCGTCCGGCTAAGCGCGCACGCCGTGGTGAAGTGTCTGTCTGGGGGACTGTCCAGGGGTTCTCGGACAGTCCCTCCTTTGGCGGTGGCTTGACCAATTCTTCGTCGAGCCGGCCCCGGGACACATGGCGGTCGAATCGCGAGAGCGCACCCCGCCATGTGCTCCGTATGGGCCCAGAGAACTCGGGGAGGGTTTTAGTGGGTAGGCCGGTCCTCTTGACCACGGTCACATGGTGGCGCGGTCACGGTCACGGTTCATAAGGAGCATTTCCCCGCGTAAAAAAAAAGGCATGATCGTCTAGTTCGTCACCTGCCAACTGGGCCATTTTTGCCTTATAAATTTATTTCGTCAGTCGTTTATCATTCATCTTTTCTAAATGTCCAAACCAGCCAAGCATTCCTTTCTCGAGTTTTGTAACTACATCTTCACACCGCACAATTTCCTTGTCGCACTATTTCACAATTTATCCATCGCTGAACATTACCCTCAAAGCTCTGTTCCACTGCATGTAATCTACATACAGAGAATAGGTATGTACACAACATATATAACATATTTTTATTCGTCATCCTCACTCCTACTTTTCACGTGTACGACAGGGTCCATAATGTACATAAATTGTAATGCCTAAGAATACCATTAAAAAAAAGAAACATAATAATTACATTACATGTAATAAATTTATTTGTAGTCAAATAGTATTACGACGGGAAATAAATATTAAACATTATTTCTTTACAGAAAATACAACATAAACATACTAAAACTATGAATGTTGAAAACAAATTGGGATTGAAATAAATGTATTTATTTTCCAGGATAATATACACAATTATACTCCGTTTGTTTAGGTAATTAACTAAATGTAAACAAATCATAAAAAGGTTTCTTTTATAGGTCCACTTTTTATTCCGAGATAAAATGTAACCAAAACAAATTATTGGTTCATTTAAACATAATAATTACTATTATATCTTTCTATACATAACTACCTCGTTTAATTTTAAACAGTAAATATTATTTATTTAGTTTAAAAATAATAAATAACTTAGATTATAATAGTTTCACACAAGTATTGCAAGGTGTGACTACTGTAAAGAACTTAAAAAGACTGGTGTTCAAAACATTTCTTGTAAATTCATAGTTAAAATAACCCTACTAAATTAAAAAGTAAACCTGCACGATAGAGCGGCAACACGTTTAACTGTAATTTCAATTATCCGGGTTACCAGACGCCATTCGTTTCGTGTCATTGTCATTTCACGGTTCGCTTAACGCTTTACTTTCGTCGCATTTTTGAGTTTCTTTACTGTTTTCTTATTTTGTTATTGTTTGTATTTTGTTGTTGTAATGAATGTAGTAGTTATTACTTTTGATTATAATTATATTGTTACGTAATAACTAATTTGTAATGCAATGTAGTTTTTATACACCTCAATATACAAATAAACATTGTAATAAAAGGTTGAAAATCCCTGAACGCCGCCATTTTTATTGTTTACCTTTAGTTAATTACCTAAACAAACGGAGTATAGTTTCTGATAATTCAATACTAATGTTTATCATCCCGAAATTTATAGACTTCTCTAGACTTAGCTTTTGTTTCATCACGTGATCTGTTAGAGTGATGTCTATATTTATAATTATATTCATTTGATTTAATCTCATCAAAGCTATACTCCTTACCACCATAAGTAAAATCGTTATCCCTCATATTACTGTGTTCATTTGTTCTTTTATCATCCTGATACCTTCTTTTAGAGCTTGAATATCGTTTATCTGAGCTACGCTCGTATTCTTCATTATGCCTTTTGCGATCACGGTATGAACTTTTACTCCTTGATTCATCATTTGGTCGAGAATGTCTGTTCTTGTTGTAATATTTATCAGTATATTCCGACTCATATTTACGTTTAGATACATTTGTGTCTTTATCATCTAACTCCTCATCTTGTTTTGCATTATTCTTTATAGGACTATCTCGCTTATGTTTATGTTTAGAAGAACTATCTCTTGATTTACATTGTTTAGGATTTTCTCTATATTGTTCATTTCTAGACTCATTCTGGTTTTTTAAGAGTGTTTCTTTTGAATGTTGTTTTTGCACTTCTGCGTAGACTTCCATCTATAAAACAAAAAATGTAATGTTAATTTCTATAAATACACAATTTAGCTATTTATATACAAGTTAGGGGTCATCCATAAATTACGTCACACGAATTTAGTGTTTTTTTGCCCCGTCCCCCCGTCCTTGTCACAGCTAGTCACATTTGTGAGACTCCCCCCCCCCCTAGTGTGACGTCACAAATTTTGAAATTATAGAAATTATTGAATGATAAAAGCGGTTTCGAAATCAGTTTTATTTAGATTTTAATAAAATTAACATCAAATCAATTAACAAAACAAAAAACGATTACTTATATTAAATAAGTATATGGTCATTTCATGATTTTTTAATTATATTTTTCAAAATCACGTACTATATCAATTAGAAAAAAAGTAACTTTCGGGAGTACCCCTATTAATAGATAGAAGAAGATACTATTCCTTTATTTGTTTATGAGAGTATACAGTCATTACAATAAAAGTTAATATTTACAGCACTTTTCATACTAATAGTAATAATTTAAAGTTTGTGTTTTAACAGTTAGCTTATTTGATTTAACAGATTTTGTAACGTCACGAAATTTGAGATCCCTCCCACCCCCTTGTCACACAATGTCACACTTCGTCAACCCCCTCCCTCCCCCTAACCGTGTGACGTAATTTATGGATGGCCCCTTATCTCAATTTATTAATTACAAATTGTGATAAAACTGAAATATACATTAACTTTCATTGTTTCTTATTTTAATATACATACTTGTGATTTAATGACATCTCTCAATATATCTGAATAATTGCGAGTCTTGGCTGCGACTCGATACTTAGTCCTTCTGCGTTTCATATCACGACGTTCTGCTAAAAGTTCGACTAGTGATTTCTCCTTTGCATTTTTGTCATTGCTACCATCACTGTTAACAGAAATTGTTATTAGATATACACATGATTTTTCTTTTTAAAATTTCACAAACCATCTAGGGTTGGCTGGAAGAAATGTCTCTGAGAGATAAGTCCACCTTTGGACCAATTAACCTCCTAATAATGTTTAATTTTATTGTAATATTGTTTAATTGTGTACAATAAAGAGTTTATTTATATAATAATGGAGTTTATATTCTGTTTCTATTATATTTTTTATAGATTATAATAACTACGAGGGCTACTACTTATGTATCCGGAATAGAAAAATTAACAAACCTATATGATTTAGCCATATATGGGTTTATTGTTTTTCAAAGTATTCTCCGCGATGATCGATACACTTTTGCATACATTGAACCAATTTTTATAGCATTTTTTCTACTCTGCGGTATCTCTGAAACGTGCTGTTTGAACGCGTCGACGGCATCTTCATGGGTCGAAAATGTTGACCACGTAATTTATTCTTTACATTTGGGAATAAATAGAAATCATTAGGTGCCAAGTCTGGGCTATACGGTAGATGAGATACCTATCAATTCTATTGTTTGACCCTCCAAAAATGTATTTTGTTTCGCGTGATGTGTGACAGCTGGCATTGTCGTGGTGTAGAATAATTCTGCGTCGCTTGTTGTTTTTACATATTTTTTCAAATACTTCCGGCAAACAAATGGTCGTGTACCACTCCGAATTGACCGTTTTACGATTCTTCAGTGGTATTGTAGCCACATGACTATTGATACCAAAAAAGCAGGCCACCATTTGCTTTAAAGTGCTTTTTGCACGAGTCACTTTCGTAGGGTTCGGCTCATTTTGAAACACCCAAACTGTAGATTGTTGCTTAGTTTCAGGATCGTACGCATAGATCCAAGATTCATCACCTGTGTAGATGTTATAAACAGATTTTGAGTCATCACCGTTAAATTTTTTTTAACATATTCTTGCACCATTCGACGCGAGCTTCTTTTTGATGCTGAGTTAAGTTGTGCCGTATCCAACGCGAACATTTTAAACCCATCAGAAACAAAACACAGGCGTACGTAAGGAAAAAAATAGGGCCAGTATTTCGAAAAAAGAACGAATTTTACAATGGAGGTCATATATTGCGTTTAAAAATGTTGAAATCCCAGATTCCGGATACTTAAGTAGCAGCCCTCGTAATAATGAATACAGTAAAAAGGATTTGTAAGTACAACTTATATGTATATCAGAACGCAGTAATTTGAAGGATAACGATTTTACCTATGGTGCAAAGGACTTTTGATGAGATTAACTCAAATTAGTATAATTATAAATATAGACATCACTGTACAGCATTTCAATATTAGAAATATAAAACATAAACAATAGGTATATACTTATAAAATATGTTGCGATACACACCTCGGTAATGCCAAATCTGAATCTTCGGGACATGACGGGGCAGATTTCACAACTGCATCATATATGGCTCTGCGTTCATCTACAGTGTATGTGCTCTGAAGGCGTTCTAAAGTCAATGGCTGTACCCCACTATTTTCTGTACCTTTTATAAGGAAATTATTAATATCAAACTATATAAAATTTTATACATATTGAAAATTTTTACACATAAAGGATAATGGTTTAAGGGATGTATAAAAAACATCCAGAATAATTATTTTGGTAATTTCTGAAGAATCAATACATTAACATTTACAATTAATTGATAGTATAATAAAAACTGTGTAAGTTATAATCTATATTCAAAGAATACAATATATATAAAGGATACTGATTCCAATTGCAAAAAGGTCAGTTTAATCATATACTTTGAATCCGTGTTGGCAGCTCTTATTATTTTACCTCTTTTAAATGATGGATCCAGTTTTGCGGCATTGTTAATGATATCCTGTATGTCATTTTTATCTGAAATCAAGCAGAATATTAACTTCTACCACTATATTTATACTAATCTTTATTAAATTAAGCCACTATGTTTATAAAAATTATTTTAAATTAACCAAACTACACACTGGTAAAATTTTGACTCAACTGCAACCATATTACTATTCTTTATTAATTTGATGAAAATAGCTTGATATGAATTAGCCACAGTTAACTAATAATATAGAACTAAAAGAAAAATACCATTTTACTATGTCTCATACAACTAAAAATGAAGACTTGGTGAAAGATACTCTTTTGTTGTACCGTTATTATGTATCTAGTAAATAATTACAAAAATATTTTATAATATTACTAGCGACCCGCCCCGGCTTCGCACGGGTGCAGTGAAAAAATGGTTATGGTGGGTTATCCCTAAGAGATAGACATATACCATCGCGGACTTTTTTGTGGATTTTTGTAAGTTGTACAATACTGTAGTACATTATTTTGGTCTATCTCGTAGGGTTCAGCCAGCGTTTGCAATATAAGCGCAAAAAAACGTGCTTATTTACGACATCACATTAGAAACCTTTAAATTTATCAGTGTTTCTCTACTATATTATGCATTTATTATACATACAAACCTTCCTTAAGAATCACTCTATCTATTAAAAAAAAACGCGTCAAAATCCGTTGCGTAGTTTTAAAGATCTAAGCATACATACGGACATACAGCGAAAGCGACTTTGTTTTATACTATGTATTGATTGATGATCATTTCTTAAAACAATCCAATGCTAGATATAATTAAATATACTAGGTATTGGACTAGATCTAAATTTTCCACATGAATGAATTTGTTCATAAAATGTGAATGATGAATAAAGAAATTTTCTTCAGATTTGTTATCATCCAATACTTTTCAAATTAGATAAGTCTATAAAATCACATTTTCTCAAATGTTGAAACTTAATTTTTATTGTATTTATTATTGTAACAATAAAAATGCACTAAATTCTAGTATTGAAAGTGCAACTTTAAAATAGTCAAATAACAAACAGATTCCAATTACTTAAAATTATATAACAATATTTTGACTCATTTACTTTGGTATTCTTATTTAATCTTAATTTATCAGATTACTTGTTCAGTAATTCATAATTATTAATTGTGAATTGCTGAACATGTAAACGATATCTATTTAGTATTTTAGTAAAAGTATTTAATTCTACTTTACTGGACTCCTGATTAGGTTTAAAGAAAGCCTACAAATAGTAATAATACAAATAATAATAATAGCCTTACAAATAGCGGCACATATTAACCATTTTTGCTTAGTTTTTCAGTTTTTAGTTTCAATTAGAGAAGTTTATTAGTAATTTCACAACCACTATTAACAAATGTCACAACTGAATCCAATTAGCAATATTAATATTTTAAGTAAAACTGTCAAAATGTTAAAAATGGTGCATTACCAAGTTTTACCAGCAAACCATTGTGGCTTGCTGAATCTGGAAATAATAAAGTCTTCTTTTCATATCCATTACTCCTTAAATAGCATTGATCTTCATGAGAAATTACTGCCTCAACTGGAATTTTGTGGTTAGTATTGTGGCTACATTTAACCATTTTTGGTTTCTGAAAATATATTTATCATACCATTAATTACAAATTCATTCAAAATTTAAGGATAACCACGATTTCTACAAACAAAACATTCACATTTAATTTTAGTACTATGTTAGTATTACATGGTTTATTTATTTATTTTGAGAAGGGTACTCATACAAACTGCAGTCATAAATGCCTCAAACAGTATTATCTCATATTAAAGTTTGTTGACTACAACCCAAAAGAAGTGTACTCATTTAGTACATAATATTAAATTTTTTGCCTTAGTATATCCATTTTGGCATGTCATTACTCATTAGTAAATTCATTGCCATTCTAAAGTGTCTTAATTTTGGAATTTATATAGTCTTAAAGAATTTTATATATATAATATGTAAAGAGGGGCCATATCAATGCTGTGCTAGTTCTGAGGCTTGTTTCTGTACTTAAGTCACATATTTGAAGCATTTAGTTTAATTAACCCTTTTCAAATGCACTCTGAACTGAGAGATTCTACCCTGTAATTATACTACATTTGTAAAAGGTAGTTTAAAGTAAAGTTGCACTTGTATATTGCAACCCAAGAATTAATAATTTAAAAAAATTACCTGAATTAGTGAGTTTCTATCCCATTGTAAGTGCTGTAGTATCATAGTTATCTCACTGTCAACTTTGCCTATAAAAGATTGCAAGCTCAACAGATCTTCCAGTCTCCTATCATTGGTAATTTCCATTATTAAAAATAAAATGTGGTGACGAAAGTATATTTCAGGTAGTTTTATTCATCACAAAGTAAATATATACAAAATTAACTCAAAAGAAACAAGCAAAATAGGAAAACATCAAAGTTCACGAAGGATATATGTAGAGTGAATCGCTATTGCTAAACGGGAAACTTTGCTTCGCCAACAATTATGTACTCCAACTGAAGCACTGATGAGTGTACTATAACTGAAGTGAATAAAATCTTATATCGCACATAAAAATGCAATAAAAATGTGAAACGATAGTAAAGCTAGCTACATATATGTTATATAATCTGTAAATTACTGTCATTTTAGATTACCATAGAGAAAAGTAATTGTTGTTGTTGTCAATTTCGTCCATAGGGACAGGCGAAGGTACTAAGCCATACTGCCAAATCTAATATCTATTTACATATTAAGAGAAAAGTAATAGGTATACTGGTAATGGTAATTACCTTTGAATATAGAATATATTCAAAGGTACAATAATTACATACAAGACTGTTTTTTTAAAATAATTTTCCCATCCTGAGAAGGCAACTGAAGCGATGTCCATACAGCCAATTCTCCTTTTTTTTCGAATTCTTATATCTTCATTTTTCATAACTTATCTAAACTACAATTTTTAATTCGAGTCAGTAAAATGACAAGTGCAACTGTCACTGATACAAAAAAGGGTGACCCACTACAACCCACTACAATAGTGATGTTCGGCAATCAATAGATTTAGACATTTAGTCATACTTTATTTTATTAGGTATCAAAGCGTTTTTTTTATTGTAAATATGTAATACATACCATATTAAATAATATGATTTGTGACACATGACACTGGAAATGTCATTTTACTGACTCGAATTAAAAATCGAACTTTATTTTATTACTAGCTTTCTGCCCGCGGCTTCGCCCGCGTGGATTTCGGGATTGGGTGTATAGAGGGTTAAGGGTCATAGCTTTTGCCACGGCTACATATACGCGGAAGTCGGTTTATGGTGCGAAGATTTTATCGTGCTTCCCGTGGGACTATCCGTTTTTCCGAGATAAAAAATGCCGCAAAACTCCTCAAGAATCACTCTATCTATTGATGAAAACCGCATAAAAATCTGTGCAGTAGTTTTTGAGCGAAGCCTTTATTGCGCATCCCGTGGGATCTGTCGATTTTTCCGGGATAAAAAGTAGCCTATGTTACTCGGGGAGAATGTAGCTTTCCAAAGGTGAAAGAATTTTTGAAATCGGTCCAGTAGTTTAAGCGTGAAGAGGTAACAAACAAACAAACAAACAAACAAATAAACAAACAAACAAACAAACAAACACACTTTCGCATTTATAATATTAGTTGGGATGTTTATTACAAAACTGATCAAATACAAATTTCACAATTCTTTTTTTCTTCATTGCCATGCTGCGTTAACATCAGTAAGTTTTTTTAGTAAAGTCGTAAAATCTTGTAATGTACTTTTGACGAAATTTTCCAATTTTTTTCGATTATTTTAATTGGCAGTGTTATAGTTCACCACTAAATTGACATATCTTGACAATGAAATTTAGTATCTATTTTATTTTCATCTATGAGTTCATGCTACATTTCTTTCATTGGCAATTAATATGCCCATTTGTACGCAACTTTTTTTTTATACGGTACCAACAGCGTATATAGGCTCAATCCGGACCGCAACCGCACTTGACAAAATAACATGACAGTGCTGTGACTGTTGAATATTTACATAAATTATATTTTCGTTAATTGGAAATAATAAACATCATTTAAGTTCAGTGTCGCTTTGACAACTCATTTATTTTTTCATCAATAACCTATACCAACTCTTTTCTATGCAATCTTAACCATAAACAAATATTGCTTTTCTAACAACTCCCTCTCAATATTTAATAATGGTTAAATTTAAATAAAAATAAAACAATTCACAACGCTACATATAAATCAGATCTACACAACAAATAAATTTCACAAAATACCTAACTTAATTAACACTAACGTATAAATTTCTCAATTAACTTATCAAATTTGTCTTTACATAAACTTTTCGTCATTATGTCTGCCAAATTTTCATGAGTATTCACATATTCAATATCCAAAATTTTATTGTGTACTAAATCTTTCAAAAAATGGTATTTTATGTCTATATGCTTAGTACGCTTAGAATTTTCATAGCTTTTGGATATAGATATAGCACTGATATTATCTACAAGTAAAATTACAGAATTGGATTCTCCTAAGCTTTCAGAGACTCCTTTTAAATTTATCAGCCACTGAGCTGTACTACCAGCTGCTAAATATTCCGACTCCGCTGTAGACAATGCAACACATTTTTGTTTACAAGAAAACCATAAAACTGGATTCTTTCCATGCAGTATTATGCCACCACTTACACTTTTCCGATCTGTTTTGTCACTTGCCCAATCAGCGTCAGAATATCCCAGCAGCCTTGATTCACCTTCACCTTTTTGAAATAGCAGTCCTTTATCTTTTGTTTCCTTTAGGTATCTCAGTATTCTTTTACCAGCTTTCCATAAATCTTCATTGACTTTATCTAAATATCTACTTAGATATGATACTGCGAAAGTTATATCAGGTCTGGAAGTGATTGATACATATAGTAAGCTTCCTACTAACTGTCTAAATGGCACGTCGATCTTCTTTTCATTTTCTTCAAATTGTATATTAAAACTACTCTCCATTGGAGTTTTAACACCTTTACACTCTGTCATATCAAATTTTGCTAGAATTTTATCTATCATTTTTGTTTGCCTTATTATCATTGTATCTCTGTCTCTTGTAACTTCCATGCCTAAATATGTATGTAAATCACCCAAGTCTTTAGCTTTAAATTCTTGCACTAGCTTTTCTAATATATATTTATCATTTCCCATCGTCAAAATATCATCAACGTATATAATCACCCAGCAATCTTCTTTAATGTATAAACATGAATCATATCCTGACCTGCTAAATAAATGTTCTTTCATAAATGTATCTATCCTCTCATTCCAACAAACGGCGATTCATTAAGTCCATACAGTGAACGTTTTAGTTTTAAGACTTTGTTTTCTTTTGTAAATAAACCTTTAGGAACTTTTATATATACCTCTGATTTGACTTTGCCATTAAGAAAGGCTGTAGGTATATCCAGCTGACGTATTCTTCTATTTTCTCGTAATGCCTTTGATAAAAATAATTTGACAGTTGATTGTCGTGCTACTGGCGAATAAATGGTATCAAAATAATCGTCCTTCTTTTGTTGAAAGCCTCTTACAACTAATCTCGCCTTCTTTGTTCCATCATCTTTGATTTTAAAAATCCACTTTGTCTCTATTGCTTGCTTTCCTTCTGGTAAATCTGTTTCTACCCATGTTTCTAGTTTTTCTAAAGCATCTAACTCTTTCTCTACTGCTTTCTTCCAATCTTCACTTCTTACAGCATCTTCATAAGTATCAGGAGCATCAGACAATAAAGCATAACCTTCTTGAGCTAACATGCAGAATACAACGTTTGTATCAAAACGAGTTGGAGGTTTGATAATTCTTCCTGATTTTGTACATTTAACTTCTTTACCTATTACATCTTCTTCATTACTCATTTCTTGAATTCCCCCAGTAGATTCTTTTGCTTCTTCGTGCCCTATTTTATCTGTTGCGTCTGTCCATTCATCTTTTTCTTCTTCTTTCTGATTTATTTCACATTTGTCATATTTGTCTGTCGTATTTTCATTATAAATATGATCGTTTTCATTAAAAGTAACGTCTTTAGAAATTATTATACTATCGCTCTCCGGATCCCATAATCTGTAGCCAACTGTACTATATCCAACCATCCTTGTACATATCGCTCTTTTACTTAGTTTATCTTTTGGTGGTATCACTTTTGCCCAAACTTTTGATCCGAAAATTCTCAACCTCGATAAGTCTTGTTTTCCATACATTACCTCACAAGGCGTTCTGTATCTTATAGCACTCGATGGACATCTATTTAATTGATAAGCTGCACAACGTATTACTTCCGGCCATAAATGCTTAGGAATATTTGTTTCTGCAAAAAGAGTTCTGGCTTTATCGTACAACGTTCTATTCATACGTTCTGCAACGCCATTTTGTTGAGGAGTGTAGGGCAACGTATATTCCAATTTAATTCCTTTACGCCTACATAAATCTTTTATTGAGTTTGCCGTATACTCAGCTCCATTGTCGCATCTTATTCTCTTGACCTTATTTCCCGATTCATTTTCTATTCTAGCAATATAATCTATAAGGTTCTGTGTGGCTTCAGACTTATACTTTAATGTAAAAACTGTACAGAAATGAGAAAAATCATCTATTATAGTCATGAAATATTTTTCCCCATTAAGCCCATTGTTGCGTATCGGTCCAGCTATGTCAGTGTGTAGCATTTCTGCAATTTTTGTTGATTTTGGCTTAGTTACAGATTTAAATGGACTACGTGTTGCTTTGCCTTCCAAGCAGGGTTCACATATTTTACTAGATATAGGTAGCCTCATTATACCTAATCCTTTTCTATTTATGTGGCCCAATCTTTTATGCCATAAATTATTTTCAATTTCCGTTATATTATTACAAAAAATATTTTTATAAACCTTACCTGTAATTCTATATAATTTATTTTGACAAGTAGCTGTAATAAAATTATTTCTATTAAAAATTTTAACACAATGTTTATCAAAATTCACATTATAACCTGCATCTATTAATTTATTTACCGAAAGCAAATTAAATCTTATATCCTTTACTATAAGTGCCTCTATATTTATTTTTAAATGTTGATACTCTATCTTTATTTTACCTCGTTTATTTGTGGTAATATACTGCCCATTTGCAACAAAAATTTTCACAGTTCGTCCTACAACAATATCAAACATTTTGTCAACATATTTTTCATTTATTAGGTGTTCCGTACAACCAGAATCTACTACGAATTCGATAGTGTTATTGTCACTTACGTTATGTATATTTACTTCCTCTACTATAGCATTGGTGTTCATCATGAAACAGAGTTCAGTATCCACTTCCGCGTAAGTAGCTTCCGGTCCATTATGTCTGTAATGATAGCTTTGTCCTCGTCCTCTGCGTCCATTTCGGTATCCTCGGTTCCGTCGGTAATTTGTGCCTCTCCGTTCTTTTGTCCTACATTCGAAAATTTTATGTCCTGTCTTGCCGCATCCATAACATTTAATAATAAAGGCATTGTCGGTTTCATTTTGCTCATTTTCATTATACAACTTTAATTTTGTTTCAGCATCCAATAATCTTGTTTTTACAAATTCCAAATCCAATTGTTTTTCTGTTGCCATGGTTTCTATAGAGGTAATGACGTGTTCGTATTCTTTTGGAAGTGATGATAAAAGGTAACAAATCTGATCTTCTTTATCTACTTTTACGTCTATTGCAGCTAAATCTCCTAATATATTTTCAAATTTCATAAAAATTGATGTAATGATAAAAATCGCTCGTGCATTTCAAAGTTATTAATTTTCTCTTCAGATGTAATTTATTATATACACTTTTCCTTTCAAAAGTTTCCTTCAACAGGGTCATCATATGCTTTGCCGTTTGGCCTTTCTTTATTATATCTAAATATTTGTCGTCAGTACACTGTGCAATAAGAGATTTAGCTTTGGAATCATCTTTGTCAAAATTAACAAATTTTTCGCTCTTTTCACTATCAATTACATATTTTATTTGCTTTTCTTCTAAAATTAACATTAATCTATATTTCCAATTTCCAAAATTCATACCTTCTGCCAATATAGGGAGCGTTGCATTTGTCGTCATCTTTATTTCTATTCTATAATCTTCTTTATCTTACCTTTTCGTTTTATGGATCGCAACCCAAACAAAAAAATGTTATATTATACGCTCTGCTACCATGTTGAATATTTACAAAAATTATATTTTCGTTAATTGGAAATAATAAACATCATTTAAGTTCAGTGTCGCTTTGACAACTCATTTATTTTTCATCATAAACCTATACCACTCTTTTCTATGCAATCTTAACCATAAACAAATATTGCTTTTCTAACAGTGACAAGCGACAGTTGTAAATTTCACCCATGCCGGAGTTGCAAATGTCATTTTTCTCATCCTTTCCATCGATGTAAAAACGTGTGCTATCTTTTATAATATTTTGAATGAATTAAAATGGCAGATTCAGAGGTAACTATCCCAATTATTGTACAGAGTTTAAATCATACATATTAGTTTAAAAAATATAACTTCAATTTCATATTCCAGGTATTGAAAATACTAAAGGATATACCTTTTAAGATACAGACTGTAAGTTTGAAGGAAAGACGTGATGTTGTGGAAGAAATCAAGACTATTTTACTAAATCCAGGTAACACATATGATGCCATCGCTATTGCTTTCACATAGTTTCGGTTTGTATGTATACATATAACTCTAGCTAGGCTAGGGTGTGTAGTGTAAGTCTAGCTTTATTGATCCAGAGTACACATTACCGGTGCACACTAAGTGGTCCCGACCGCCCAGTTCATAGTAAACGTTGTTCAGTAGAACCTTTTTAATTTTGTGACTGGTGATGTTGATATATGGGATATCTATTACACACTATTAAATTATTTCACATTGAAATGTGGTTATGTAGTACATAATAAAATAATATTTAACGAAACTTTAACTCTGTACAATTGAATAGAATAGTATTAATATATTGTCAATTCTCTAGTATGATAAAAAAAGGTATTTTTTTTTCTTGTGTAACTTATTTTCTTTATTCTACAATCTGTTAACCGTGTCATACTATTCACATTCTTAAGATGTTTGAAATAAATGATAATTTATAAACTGTTTATTCTTGTGCTATTTAATGGGATGTATTGAAACTGAATTTCTTTTTATCAGCAATCACAGAGGCTGTGGTGCGGTTTGTTTGCCGGGTGCTGGTGCTGACACTACATCGCTACAATGATTCCACATCACAATATTATGTGAAAGAATTGCTGTCACACCTCTGCACTCATCATAGGGACTGGACATTAAGAAACTTGTTACCAATATTATTTGACATCTCAGAAAACCTATATAGCACTGCTACTTCGTAAGTATTTTTTATTTTAGAAATGTAAATAATTATATTATAGGTTGTAATGTTTTGTATTTGATACAAATTTCTTTGCACAATAAGTTCTATAGTATTTATAAAGTTTTTTTTAATGTATTATGGACAGGCATTTGGCCTCGATCTCACCTGATGGTAAGTGACGATGAGGCCGAAGATGGTCCATGCCTGTCCAGATAGTGCCTATTCACTCTTGCCTTGAAAAGGCCCAGATTGTATTTATCAGGGAAAATATCCGGCGGGAGGGAATTCCACTCCTTTGCTGTGCGCATTATAAAAGAAGAAGCGAAACGCTTAGTGTGTATAGGAACGTAGTTCGCCTGAGGTGGAATGGGGATGCTGGAATCAAATTGTGCGATTCCATCGCACACTCTCCAAAATGCATCCGATAAAAGATGGCCATAGAGGCTACCTTGCGTCGGTGATCGAGGCTCTGCAGTTTAGCCTCTACTAGATGGGAGTCACCAATGAGCCTCTCAGTACGTTTCTCAATTGAGTCCAGTTGGTATTTGGCAGAGCCGTCCCAAAGATGACAGCAGTATTCCATACATGATCGGAGTTCAGCTTTGTAAAGGTTTAGAAGCTGCCCTGGTGTGAAATACCACCTAACCTTGGAGAGGACATCAAGTTTCTTAGCTGCAGTCTTTGCCAAGAACTCAATGTATTGGCCAAAGTTTAAGTTGGACGAGATGTCTATACCAAGAAGCACGGGATGATCACTGATGGGAACGGGCACATTACGCAGTGTCGGAGTTAGAAGGAAAGGACTCCGCTTCGCAGCAAACAAACACGCCTGGTTTTTAGTGGTGTTAAACTCAACTAGATTAGTGTTACCCCAGTTTGAGACCGCTTCAAGGGCCAAGTTCAAACGGTCAATCATCGACCTTCGACAAGACCGAACTTCACTCTTCACTCTTGGCCTTTCCACTGGACAAGTACCTTTCAACGACCGTGCTATCATCTGCATACCCAAGGGTACTGGGTGTAAGCAGATTGTCGATGTGTAGCAAGAAAACAGTCGCTGAAAGGACATAACCCTGAGGAACTCCGGTGTCAATAGCCTTCGGATCCGATGAGTAGCCATCAAGGACCACTCGTATCGATTTTTCGCTCAGAAAGTCCTTGATCCAGTTGCAAAGACCAAGAGGAATACCGTAGCAAGGAAGCTTACTTAATAGGCTAGCATGCCAAACCCTATCAAAGGCCTTTGAAATATCCAGAGATACAGCAAGGACCTCACAATGATTTTCTACAGCCTCGCTCCACATGTGGGTTGCGTACACAAGAAGATCCCCTGTAGACCGGCCTCGACGGAATCCGTATTGCCGATCACTAAGGAGATCATTATCTTCAAGGTACGTCAGGAGTCGATTATTCAGTACACACTCCATAGTCTTACAAAGTATGGAGGTGATCGAAATTGGCCTGTAGTTAGAGGGATCTGCCCGGCTCCCTTTCTTAGGCACAGGCTGCACATTATCTTGCCTCCAAGACTCCGGAACTGAGTCGGTCTCAAGTGAAAGGCGGTACAGGCGCGTAAGAATAGGAGACAACTCAGGTGCGCAACACAATTGCCGGAATACCGTCAGGACCACTCGCCTTATTCACATCAAGGGTCCGCAGGATTTTGAGCACCTCTTTTTGGTAGATCCGAACGATAAGGTACGTTGCGCAGCTACCAAGCTGGGAAAGATTCAGCGTAAGTGCAAATTTACGCGCCTCTCTACCAGCGTGATCGGTCATCTGGTACGGGAACAACCATTCTTCATATTGGGCGTTAAAGTTCCCCAGAAAAACTAACTGCGCCACGGGGTAGCGAAGCTGAGCCTCGTCGGCTGAGTCAGCGAGATAATTAAATAACCTGGTCGTCTCCTGATCACCACTGTGCGACACAGGAATAGCTGTGTCCATAATAATCCACAGAACAGAATCCACAAAAAAGAATAATAACTTAATGTTAAATATTAATGAAATAAAATTGACAATATCTAGTAATTTAATAATGAATAATAGATATATTAAGTCTGATATATTACAGTCATAATGTATAAAACAAATACTAAGCTTAGTATTTCTAATTGAAAATTATGACAAATTTATACAATCTAGTCACTAAGGTATTTTTTCCAATTTATTAAGAAAAAAACCTTATTTCACAATTTTAATTTAAGTTTTCTTTTGCTTTTTATGAAATTAAAACAATACCCTAACACTCACTTAATCCTAAACATATTGTTTCAGTAAAAATGTGTCAAACACTGGACTCTTTGCATTCAAGTGGTCAAAAATTTTAGTTGAAGCAGCTGCAAAAATGACTTCAGAGGATGGGGTCGATTATAACTCACTAATTTTGGCCCAGGCAAATCTATTAGCTACAGTTACTGCATATGGTGACCCCAAGAAAAATAAAAATGCATTTTCAGTGGTAAAGTAATATTTTCCAACTATTCTAGAATTAGTATGTATGTTTACATGATTTTGATTTGACTTCATGAGAGGAAATTGACAGTTGTCTTTGAAGCAAGATTTAGTCGGTAGAATAGGGATCATAATTTAATGTATGCTATTATGCTTGGAGGTGCGTCGTTGAGGTGAAGAGCGTCGGTGGCGCTGTGGTCTCGGCACTGGTCTGTGCGCCGCATAGAATCGGGAGGCCCGCGATCTAATCCCCACCGTGTACCAATGTGTTTTTCGATCCGAATTTCATATGTACATTTATCCGACGCTCCTACGGTGAAGGAAAACATCGTGAGGAAACCTGCGTACATCTGCTTAGCGATTCAAAGGTGTACGTAGTCAACCAACCCGCACTGGGCTAGCGTGGTTGACTAAGGCCTAATCGCCCTAACTTAGTTAGGGTACGCTCAAGCCCCTCGGTGGGGACGTATATGAGATGTGATGATGATGATGATGCTTTGAGGTACTGTTTTTACACCTTTTTAAAGTGGTAACATTTAAAAATTTTAAGCATTTAATTTTCATTTCATTTAACTTTCTTAATAATTATTAAGAAAGTAAACAAAAAAATAAGGTTGTATAATTCTTGTTTAGATTTTCAATCTTATTTTTAAATCGTAATTTGATATCTACACATTATAAAATAGCATGAATATAAAGCATGCAATATCCCATAAATAAATATTATACATATGTTCATTCATTTAAACAAATAAATTATTTTACTATTGTAATATATGGATGATATTTCAATACAAATTTAAAGCACGAAATTTAAATTGATAGTATTCTATATTAATTACATATATGCAAGTTGCAATCTTCACTCTACAAGGATGTGAAGCTTTCGTGTGTTTAGTGATAATTTTGATTTTAATGCTATTTTCTATTGAATCATTAGTGATAGGTTGATCCATAGCTGCCTGTTGTGCTTTGACAACTCATCTATTAATCCAATTTAAATTTAGTTTGGTACACAGTTTGAGTTTAAGAAATGGATTTGTTACCCTTACCATGCTGTAGTGAAATTATTATAAGTTTACTGTGTATAGATAGCATTACTATAATAAGAAATTTAATTTAAGTACATAAGTGCAATAGCATAACATAAGTTATGGAATGCTTTAAAATATAATGTAATAAGGGCTGATCAAAATGTACCTCACAAGATAACCATTATCTATCAACTACATACATATATGTCACGCCTTGTTCCCAATGGGGTAGGCAGAGAACATCTCTCTCCACTTGCTATGATCCTGGCACACTTCTCTTGCTTCCTCCAATTTCATGCGCGTCTTCATGCATGCTCGTCGGTTGCGAGTACATTCTATATAGAATTATGAAAAGCAAATAGTTTATAATAGAAAAGTTATTGGAATATAATGGTTGCTTATTTCAAAATATAATAAAAATATTGTTTATCACAAAAAGTGATTAAGATGAATCTGTTGGTTATCCATTGCCAGCAATCCATCACATCTAGCCAGAGTGATTTTTAAATAATTTTTCTTAAAGTTTTATTAATCTATGCTATAGTCTTGTCGTCTTTAGATTAACTAAAACAGGCTTAAATTAGTTGTATTCATACAGTACTTATCACTATGGATAAGTTGGCTAGTTAGTTTGGCTGGGTTCTACCCCACTTAGCCTCATGATTGGACCATTGTGCGTAGCCATAGTGATAATACATATATATCAATATTACTTAAAGAAAACTTATTGTCAACAATCCCAGAAATTATTTTTATTTCAGTCTGTATGAAAGTGTTGCAAATTATAAATATTATGCTTTTATTAATAATTTCATATTGCGAATACTTTCTAATTTTATTAAGTTTAACTAGTTTTAGTTAATTTTATTTTATTACTAAAATACTTATTTAAAAAGCAAATTGTTTGTGAGTGAGTGAAAGTTGTACGGTTGACAAAGTTTTGGTATGCAGGCACACACTTGTTGGTCAAAACTGAGCGACGAGCAGTTAGGCCGTTGGGTGCAAGTGCTGGTGGCGCGGCCGCCGGACTCGGGCCCGCCCACTTGTGTGGCGCTCGCCGCATTGCATGCGCACTGCATTCGCGCAAACCGCTCACCGTTGCTTGATGTACACAAGGTAATAATAAACCTGGTACAGAAACCAAAATTTGAGTAGAGATTAAGATATTGTTAATAACACAGTGCGTATATGATATTTTTACGGAAAGTTAAGTAAAGCAAAGAAAACATGTAACAAATTCAATTAAATGAGCACTGATTTTATTAACACATTATTTAGTTTCCACAGTTACTTTTAAAACATTTTTATGTCTATTAAAACAATTCTTTGATACGAAATAGTTTTTTTTATTAATGGCACACTACCAGTTATGTAATAGATAGGAAATTGAAGAAGAACAATTATAAAATTTATTGATTTAGGTTTCGTCACCAGGAGAATTATTCCTAATCCTAAACGGGTAGAAATAAGGACAAAAAAAATACAAACACAAATAAAAAAAACCTAAACGGGAGTACTGTGGTCTACACATTAAATGTATAATTTTTATTTTATTATACACATAAATATATGTTAATTATTAAACTCTCTGTCAAGATTGCTTCGTGGCCCATGCGCCCGAGTGCGATTGTGAAATATATGTTATATGGAAATTTTATATGTACTGGTTCTATATTTTTCTCATAACTGTTTTGTTCATGTGATATAGAAAACAAAAAAATCGGGTGGGGCTGTGCCGGGGCACACGGCCGTTGGTTTTTACGTGAAACGTCTATGTTAGGGAATCGCTTTTAATGTAAAAGATTGAAATAAAATCAAGATTGACCGTGTTGAAAGTATTATAATAAAAAATGTCACAACAGCGAACTGACTATATAAGTGAAATATTCACACCACATTTTTGTTTCTAAGACTAATAGTTTTTTAATTATTAAGGTACGATGATATAGACCTTTCTTTTACGGTCCACTTGTTAAACCTGGTACCCGTATGTTTCGGCGCGATTTTAAAGACGTTTCACGTCAAAAATATGAAGTATTGAATAGTATTATCTGACAGCTGACATTTGAAGTAATTTGCCAGGATCGTATGCTAGAGTGTTTGACGAAGAGCCTGATCAACGTGAAGACGCGTCCAAACGCGCACTACATCGAAGCGTGCGAGGGTATGATAGCGTCGCTGAGCGGGGAGCAGGTGTCGGGCACGCTGCTGCCGGCGCTGCACAAGGCGCTGCTGCGCAGCCCCGAGAGCGCGGCGCGCGCCGTGGCCGCCGTGCTGCACGCGCTGCCCGCGCTGCCCGCGCTGCCCCCGCCGCCCGCCGCGCTGCTCGTCGGCAACACGCTCATCGGTAGGTTGCCTTTTGAATTTGGAATACGCCTTTTTTTTTCGAGGGAAAATGCTTATGTAATACATAACGCGGTTATTACATAACGCGGTGTCGTGTGTTAGCGAACCTGTACTCGTCGGACGAGTGGGTGCGGCGCTGGGCGCTGGCGGCGCTGCGGTCGCTGGGCGCGCGCTGCGGCGGCGCCGCGGCGCTGCGCCCGCTGCTGGCGCACGCCTTCTGCACCTACGGCGGCGGCGGCGGCGGCAAGCTCTCCTCCAGCGAGGACAAGATCGCCGTGCTCAACGTGAGCCGCCTCTGCTGCACTCTGCACTGGCATTTATATTTATTCATTATCTTCATTTAGTTTTTTACTAGCGACCCGCCCCGACTTCGCAATCTGTGCAATGCTTATGTAAATATGCCTACATGGCACAATTTATTTAAGGTACTTAATAAATAATGATTAATGCTGTATTGTTTAAAATCACTTCGCAAATAACCATTTTTTAGTAAAGTATAAAAATGGTTATGGTGGGTTATCCCTAAGAGATAGACATATACCATTGCGAAAATTTTTGTTGAACTTTTTAAGATGGACAATATTGTAGTGAGTTATTTTGGTCTATCTCGTAGGTTTCAGCCAGCGTTTTTGCAATATAAGAGCAAAAAAACGTGCTTATTTACGACATCACATTAGAAATCTCTAAATTTATCAGTGTTTCTCTACTATATTATACATGTATTATACATATAAACCTTCCTTAAGAATCACTCTGTCTATTAAAAGCCGCATCAAAATCCGTTGCGTAGTTTTAAAGATCTAAGCATACATAGGGACAGACAGACGGCGGATAGCGACTTTGTTTTATACTATGTAGTGATAACCAAAATAAAAATAAATTCATATACTTTTAGTATTTTTATATATTGTTACATATGAAGTATAAACAGAAAAAAGAATTACTTTGCAATAATATGATATGAATAATCAATACGAGTTTTGTTGTACACAGGGCATTGCGGCACTCAGCGAAGCGGACATAAGCAGTGAAGATATGGAGGCGGTGTTCGAGGAGGTGTGCGCGCAAATGCGCCGTGTGTTGGACGCCGAGTCCCACGAGCGCACGCTGTGTGCCGCGCTGGAGGCGCTGCAGCAGTGGGGCGCCGTGCGGGCCGCGCCGCTGCACGCGGCCGTGGCCGCCCTGTACCTGGTACGTGCCGAGCACAGCGTGGCTGCGCGCTGGAGGCGCTGCAGCAGTGGGGCGCCGTGCGGGCCGCGCCGCTGCACGCGGCCGTGGCCGCCCTGTACCTGGTACGTGCCGAGCACAGTGTGGCTGCGCGCTGGAGGCGCTGCAGCAGTGGGGCGCCGTGCGGGCCGCGCCGCTGCACGCGGCCGTGGCCGCCCTGTACCTGGTACGTGCCGAGCACAGCGTGGCTGCGCGCTGGAGGCGCTGCAGCAGTGGGGCGCCGTGCGGGCCGCGCCGCTGCACGCGGCCGTGGCCGCCCTGTACCTGGTACGTGCCGAGCACAGCGTGGCTGCGCGCTGGAGGCGCTGCAGCAGTGGGGCGCCGTGCGGGCCGCGCCGCTGCACGCGGCCGTGGCCGCCCTGTACCTGGTACGTGCCGAGCACAGCGTGGCTGCGCGCTGGAGGCGCTGCAGCAGTGGGGCGCCGTGCGGGCCGCGCCGCTGCACGCGGCCGTGGCCGCCCTGTACCTGGTACGTGCCGAGCACAGCGTGGCTGCGCGCTGGAGCAATGGGGTCTAAGGCTATTTTTTGATATTTTTTGTTGTTTTTAGACATGACAAATAAAGCAGTGACGACACCCATTAGCTCAGATGCTCGACTCCTGCCGATCCAAAAGATGCATTTTCACGGCCCTTTTGAAAGAATTCATGTTATAGGATGAAAGAAACACGTACACGTAGAGAATGTGTATAGTACGGTTTTCGTGCATATTGTAAGTGGCGATTAAGGGAGGGGATTTGTAAATTGGCAGAGTGAAATAATAAAATAATCTTTAGCGTATGGGGATATTGCGTATGTATTATTTATCTGATTAAAATACGAAGCATACACAGTGTTTACAAATATGTATGTCGCCTTTATTGTGCTGAAAGTTAGCATTGTGTAAAAGACTGTGGTGATTTTCAGAAAAACATATCGGCGAAGAACACGACGCCGCTGGTGCGCATCGCGTACACGTCGCTGGTGGCGCTGGGCGCGCGGCACGGCGCGGGCGCGGAGCTACGGCGGCAGCTGGCGCCCGCGCTGGCCGCAGCCGTGGACCGTGCGCTAGCGCAGCCGCTGCAGGTACCCTCCTCCACCTCACCTCGCCTCGCCTCTCTATAGATTCACCAAAATTACATTTTGTCCGCCGACTATTCATATTCTCAAATGTCAAGTACACAATGCAGTATTTAACAGCCTCCTGTCAGTTATAGCGGAGAGGATGGACGGCCCGTTCTTGAAACACTCGATGATTGTTCATGCACCCGTGCCTCGAGAACGAGTACGGCAATATTAATAAATTCAAAATCGATATTATTGTAATTATTTGGATTTACTTAATTTTTATTATATATTTTTCTGATTATGATTTTGTTGTGTTTATGTAATTGTATGGATTTATAATCTGAAATAAAAAAATAAATAAATAAACAAAATTAATATAAAATTTTTACTTCAGTATAATCTTTAAATTTCGTTAATCCTAAAGTATGATAAAATGTATTCGTATTCTGACAATACGATACAAAAAAAAGACTCATACAAACTTATAAGCTTTTTAATTGGGAAGTTTCAGGTCGTTCACACACTAAGTTATTTGAGCTACGAAAACCGTTGCTTACATTCAACATAAGACGTTGTCTTAAGACCAATATGTAGAGTCTGTATTAATATTAGGTTTAAAATGAACGAATATTTTTTACTTAAGGTGAAATCGCGCTACCATTACTAATTAGGGTAGGTTCGTGTCCCTTGGTGGGAAATGCATATGAGCTGAGATAATAAGGTCCTAAATGGTTTTAAATAAATTTTGACATTTATTGCCACTTATTCATGTCAAATGAGTACGTATATATTGAGTTTCTTCATAGGCGTATGAAAGTTCCGGGCACGGCTTCTTCGATGAGTATCTGTGTCGAATAGGACGGGAGGCATCGACACATTGCCGCCACTGCGTATCCGACCTCGACTCGGCCCAGCACACGCTGGCGGAGTGCCCCGCGTGGGCCTCCGAGCGCCGAGTCTTGGTCGCAGAGATCGGGCGAGATCTGTCTCCGCCGGCATTGATTGCGGCAATGCTGGCGGACGAGGGAGGTTGGAGGGCTGTGGCCTCCTTCTGTGTAGCAGTGATGCTCCAGAAGGAGGCCGCCGAGCGGGGTCGGGAGATGGCCGATCCCGCTCGAAGAAGGCGGCGCCGGGCTCGGTAGCACAGCTGCGGCGCCGCCGCGGGTCGCCGGCGGGCGCGAGGAAATCGGTTTGTTCCTGTTGCGGCCGGCGTCGCGCACGTAGGGCGGGGGCTGATGTCGCGTCCGTTGCAGCCGCTGGCGGTGGGCGAGGGCCTGTGCGCGCTGCTGGCGCTGGAGAGCGGCGTGGCGGCGGCCGGCGAGGCGCACGCGCACGTGGGCCGGTGCGCGCCGCTGCTGCACGAGCGCGCGCTGCACGCCGTGCCGCACACAGGTACCGCGCGCGGAGGCCTCGCGTGTTTATTCACCTTCCTACACTATCCTTACAATACAAGCTAAGCGTTAGGTCCATGCGACTATATATCAATGTAAGACTATTTTGAAAAACCGATTTATCTTCTAACAAACAGTTATATTTAATAACTAGCGAACCCGACAGACTTCGTCCTGTCAAAAAGATTTGTACAGTGGCAGTTTTTTGTTCCTAATTATTTTATAGATAATGTCGCATAGCCAACCAAATCGCAAAAAAAGTCTAAATGACCTATTACATTTTGTGGCTATTCAATTTTGGAACGTGACATTAAATCCTCCAACGATGTATTCTGTGCTCCAACGCACGCACGCACACTGTTTTGATAGATATGATTGAATTTCAACTATATGTAGCGTTAATAAAGCGCAAATTGACTCTTTGATGTTAGGAACACACCTTCATTGCTTAGACAACAGTGAGTGCTTGCAATATGAACTTTATACAATAACAATAAAGCTCAATTCGACTGTACGTTTTAGTTAGAAAACGTTTGCATGGGAAAATAAAAGGGCTGTTTTTAGGGTATTTCCGATAATTATTCGAATTTTCCTCATTGTAAAAACCCTCCTTGAACTTCAACGAACATTAACAAAAAAGAATTGGCCAAATTGGTCCAGGCGTTGTTGAGTTATGAGCTTACTAACACATTTTGCGATTCATTTTTATATATAAGAAGATTATCATCATCTTACCTATTTGTTACTCAATTAATAATATCTTTTCTTACATAACTTATTATACTATGCATAATATGACATACATATACATATATAAATATATAATCATACATAAAACATACATCAATATATTATAATTATTAAATCATTTAAATCTTATTAGTTGTAGCTTAAGAAAAACATACTTCTTTTGGTAAACTCATCCAGTTAACAAAAGAATCGTCAATGTCTGATAAATACGTCTCTTTCCCGTGGGGGTAGGCAAAGGCATTCCAATTGCTACGATCCAAACATACTTCCCTATTTTCCTCGACTTGAAAACTATTGAATGGATTTTAATGAAACTCGACAATATTACAGCTTACACATCAGAATAACACATAGGCTACAAGTTATAAAGATATTTTTATACCCCTAAGTGATCAGGGTTTTCCTACCCTAACGTTTTATTTTATATTAATTTTTTTCTTTTTTTTTTTTGTTTATAGTGTGGCTTTAAAAACATACAGCCCAAAATTTTCACCTTTCTATATTACAGCTATTTTTTAATAGTTGATTGTTTTTTCTACACTAGAAATTACTTGGAAAAAAATCGGGTGCGGCTGTGTCGGAGCACACGGCCGTTGGTTTTAACGTGAAACGTCTATGTTAGGGAATCGCTTTTAAACTAAAAGATTGAAATAAAAACAATATTGACGGTGTTTTAAGTATTTTAATAAAAAATTCAATGTCACAACAGCGAGCTGACTATATAAGTGAAATTTCACACACACCACATTTTTGTTTCTAAGACTAATAGTTTTTTAATTATTAAGGTACGATGATATAGACCTTTTCGTTACGGTCCTTTTTAAACCTGGTACCCGTATGTTTCGGCGCGATTTTAAAGACGTTTCACGTCAAAATGTATATGGCCAGCCGTTTGCCGAGTCAACTAGTGTATTCTAAATACATTATTAATAAAGATTTTATTGACTATATTAATAAGACGATTTTATTATGTTCAAAAGACGCTAATGAGTAAAGGCTATTAAAAAGTCAATGATTATTTAAATGATGCCAATGCTTGGTGTTGATTTGAAGACATTACATTCTAATTATTGTCAATGTTGTTTTTACTTTTGAATGGGTGGTACGAAAAAAAATTTGGACGATTCAAAAGAACTTTCTATAAAGTCATATTTGAATAAAGTTAATTTCGATTTTGATTAAAATATTTGTGTTTAATATAGATATTCGAGTAGCACTATAACATTTACCCCTTTATAGTCCTAATACAGGTGGCGTTGTTATGCAGCACCCTAATAGAAAATTACGAGTCTGTTGAAAGTGACCAGAATTCGCCGGTGTACAAGGCGTTCATAATCACCCTGCTCTCCACGAACAAGCCTGTGCGCGACGTGGCGGTGAAGCAAGTGAAAACGCTTCTCGCTAAGGAATCCCGGGGGCAAACGGCCAGATATTTAGTGCTAAAGTTAAACGAAGTGCTGGAAGAAGGCAAAATATTCACCACCAAAGAAAAGACGCCGCCAGAGGAGAAGGTGTCCGATGTCACTGGAAGGATGATCCTCGAATGTATTTACGCGCTGTGCTCTTATAATGGTGAGTTTTACGATTAATTAAAATTATGAAATTCTTTTAGTTCTTGAAATTGTGTGGACGGCTTATTACTTGCAGCGTCAATGTTAGGAGAGACTTTGTCTCCTTGTGTGTGTTCTACTGCCTATGTAATGGATTATGTTCTGAGGAATTGTTTGATATAATGCCCGTGGCCACTTTCTATCATTCCAATGCTTGCCATCGACAGAGAATTCATGCTCACACACTGGAACGTAAATGGTATAGTGCGGTTCCAGAGGAATTTTCTCGGATTAAAGAATGAGCTCCCTGCCAAGGTTTTCCTCAGATGGGTACTCCCCTTAGGTTTTTAAGGGATCGACAACACGCGAGTGACACCCTTGCTGTTGTAAATGTCCATATGCTACACTACAGTCGGGTCACTTTAATAGGCCACATTTGACATTTGTTCATAGTGAGGTGACCTGCTTAAACACTCCGATTATAGTGAAATAATCGATATTTACTTTAAACATATGTGAATCGAATACTGTTATTATGGAAAATAACTTTTTTTATGAGATAGGGGGGCAAACGAGCAAATGGATCACTTGATGGTAAGTAATTATCGCTACCCGCAACAACAGACGTGTTGCCGGCCTTTTAAATGGGAATACGCTCTTTTTTATAGGTACTGTAATAATATATTTTACGAGTTTAATTGCCTTAACATTTTTTTAACATCAATTATTTCTCTGTTTATGAAGTTATTATTGTTTTTATTATAAAACAAAAGAATAACATGTTTTATTTTAATAAAAATTTGATTATTCATTCATGGTGAAAAATCCCTTCACAAGTAATGATTGCATGCATTCGATTTTTTGAGGAATATCACTAACGTTCAGACTTCACTGAACGCAACATTGTAACAACGGTCATTTGTCCATTTCAAAACTAAAAAAATGTTGAATATTTTATGTGCGCCATTACAAGGTTAGTTGAGGAATTTTAATGAAATGTCAAATGTGGCCTATTAAATTGACCCGACTGTAATTGCTTGTCATTAGGTCTATGGCCGTTTGCCGTCATCATGGTATATAAGGTATAAGGTCAAACGGGCTGGTTTCCGCAACTCGACGTCTAAGCGCGTATTTTGCGTGTGTGGGAATGATGTTGCTATTCTCGCCAGCTTAGCTCGTCCAGAAATTTCAATAGGTTTTTTAACTTACCGAAAACCTCCGGCAGTGAGCTCGGCTGTCCGAGATGTCTTACCCGGTAGTCCACCACACCTGGACACTCCATGATCACATGTGCGGCCGTTTCTTCTGCCTCCAAGCATGCTTTACACATGGGGCTGTCAGCGAAACCTAGGTTGAAGAGGTGTTTGTTAAAAGGTCCGTGGCCAGTTATTGCCGCGGTTATCTGATTGAGTTGTTTCCTGTTTAGTTTAAGGATGTTCTTTGACAGTTTTGTGTTTATTTCTGGTAATGCAGTCTTCAGTGTTTTCCAGGTCTCGCTATGGAGCTGCTTAGTTTTGTTTCTTATTTGGTTTTTAGATCATTGTTTGGGGAGAGGCACTATTGGTTCTGGTCCGTAGACCTTCATTCCTGATCCTCTTCGAGCTAGCTCGTCCGCTTTGTCGTTGCCGCACGAGTTGCTGTGACCTTTTATCCATTGTAGGGTGATGAGGTTATCCCTCATCACCATCATGGTATAAAAAAATCAATTAAGAAAAATATATGATATTTCTAGTATAATTATTTATTGTTTTCTTTTATAAAAAGATATTATTGCAACCAGTAATTTTAAAACCAATTGTAACAACTGAATCACATAAAATTTCATTTGCCTCTTCCAGATAATTATATAGATCTCGTAATTGCATTTGAAATGTTTGTATGTAATGGAAAATAATATAAAATTCTTAAGAAGTAAAAGCATAAAGTATGCCTTTTGTGTTTTGAGTATTTGTAATTAAAATTTTAATCTAAATTATTAATAAATACAAACAATAAATTTAAATAAAGGCCTTTATAAAAAAATTGTTTCCTTAATTAAAAGGTTGAAACATCTGTGCTCCACGCTTACATTGAAAAATCTATAGGAGCAGCATAGGTCATCGTCTCTATTTCCAAGTACTAGTCTCAATTGCTGAACACAAACAGATTTATCTCTAGTGTTCATTAATTATTATTATAATCAGAGGTTGGAATTAGGTGAGTTATTTATGTACAGTTAGTTCAACTCAGTTGTGCGCGCGGCCCTGTGTGTGGGTAAACCTTGTACATATACAGTGACTTTGTGTGCGTCACAAGAGATACAGTCGAGTACCAAATACAAATACAGTTATATACGGGTTTAAAAAAAAGGGTTATTTTGTAATTTAATGTTTATTTATTGAAAATTATTTTGAATCGCTACTTGACAAATGAAATTATGAATTTTCGGATTCGCTGCTCTCACCAAGGTTAATTATGAATTCTGACTCCATGTCAAAATGTCTATAGTATTCTCCTTCTTTCTTTTGTACATGTCGACAAGTATTACCTCACATCCCTTCATCAATTTGACTTAAACGTTCATTTATGAGTTTCATTATTTCTGTCACATTTTGGTCGAAGAACTAGACATTTTCGTAAACCACTGTATCCTTAAGAGAAAACGGTAAGAACACGTCTTGCTTGGACGACGACTGACGCGTCCAAAGAGTAATGTAACTATACCAGAGGAACGGTCGCTGCCACACGAATGAAAGTTGTTTATTTACAAGCGCACGCACATATGGGCCGCGCGCATAACTGAGTTGAATTATATGTACTTGCATCGAAATGTTGATATTAATGTGGACCTTCCCGGGATGTCTAATGGACAATCCCGTGTGGCCAACAATATTATATAAAAAAAAGTAATAAATACCTCAGAGATAAAGAAATTAAAAGAAAGATAAGTAATATACAATTTTTATTAATTCACTGAAGAAATTCAATTCAGAGAATTGCTGTATAGAGTGTTGTCAACAATATCAACACCTAGAAATAACGGCTTAATTATTTGAAGCAATGGAATACTAGCGTGGCTTTTATGACTTGCATTCTTCCCGACTGACTGAATACTGATTATGTCATATCTAATTATTACACCTTTTAAAATCAAATGTGCAACTGTGTTCCGCCACGTGGCTCACTGTGCTGCCATCTATTGGATAATGTCACAAACAAAAAATGAGACAGTTATAGTCAAATCCGCAATTTATCATCATGGTATAAGCTCGAGCATGAGAAGTAGAATTGCATATGTACATTACAATGACTGCTTATAATAATGAAGGCTTTAACAAGAGTTTGATATTCCATGTTAGGTTATCCGAAAGCGGAGTTGGAAGCGTTGGCGCTGGCCGCGCTAGAGTGCTGCCACGCGCCGGCCGTGGTGGCGACGCAGCCGCGCGCCTGGAGCTACGTGTGCGCGCGCCTGCGGCTGTGCGCGTGCGCGCTGTTCGCCGCGCACGCGCACGCGCTGCGGCAGGCCTTCGTCGCGCACTACCGGCCCGCGTCGGTATGCCCGCATACTTAATATCTACATCTAAATAATCTTCATTTAACATTCACCTTTACTGATGCTTTTTGACCTAAAACCAATTTTAAGCACAAAAACGCCTATTTTAGGGAATCGCTTTTAAAGTTAAAGATTGAAATAACAAGATTGACGGTATTTTAATTTTAAAAAACTCAATGTCACAACAGCTGACTATATAAGTGAAATATTCAAACCACAAATTTTGTTTCCAAGACTAATAGTTTTTTAATTATTAAGCTACGATGATATAGACTTTTTCGGACCCCTTTTGAAACTTGATACCCGTGTGTTTCGGCGAGATTTTAACGACGAAAGACGTAACGACGAAGAAAGATAAGAAAAAGGGAGAAAGTAATTTACAAAATTAAGGGAAACTATAAGAGGGTCGTCCACCATCTTACTTATTTCTGCAGCAAAATTGTAGTGCTCCGCTGTAAAGGATATTTTACTGCCTATCTTAGGCACTTTGCTCTAGGTGCGATGTATTATCTGTTTCTGAGACTTACATAAAATGTGATTCCGTGACGATGGTACTGTCGCAGTGGATGCGCGCCGCGGTGACGACGATATGTGCGAAGGGGGGCAAAGCGCTGGGGAACGCTGCGCTCGATGCAGCGCTGGAGGCGCTGCGGTGCCCCGCGCTGCTGCGCGTCTCGCGCGACGAGTACTTCACCTACCTCACGCCGCCCTCCGACCTGTACGACAAGTCCGTGGTGCCCGGGTAAGTGCGCCCGCCCGCCCAGCACTGCGCCCACCTCACGCCGCCCTCCGACCTGTACGACAAGTCCGTGGTGCCCGGGTAAGTGCGCCCGCCCGCCCAGCACTGCGCCCACCTCACGCCGCCCTCCACCTGTACGACAAGTCCGTGGTGCCCGGGTAAGTGCGCCCGCCCGCCCAGCACTGCGCCCACCTCACGCCGCCCTCCGACCTGTACGACAAGTCCGTGGTGCCGGGTAAGTGCGCCCGCCCGCCCAGCACTGCGCCCACCTCACGCCGCCCTCCGACCTGTACGACAAGTCCGTGGTGCCCGGGTAAGTGCGCCCGCCCGCCCAGCACTGCGCCCACCTCACGCCGCCCTCCGACCTGTACGACAAGTCCGTGGTGCCCGGGTAAGTGCGCCCGCCCGCCCAGCACTGCGCCCACCTCACGCCGCCCTCCGACCTGTACGACAAGTCCGTGGTGCCCGGGTAAGTGCGCCCGCCCGCCCAGCACTGCGCCCACCTCACGCCGCCCTCCGACCTGTACGACAAGTCCGTGGTGCCCGGGTAAGTGCGCCCGCCGCCCAGCACTGCGCCCACCTCACGCCGCCTCCGACCTGTACGACAAGTCGTGTGTGCCCGGGTAAGTGCGCCCGCCCGCCCAGCACTGCGCCCACCTCACGCCGCCCTCCGACCTGTACGACAAGTCCGTGGTGCCCGGGTAAGTGCGCCGCCCGCCGCCAGCCACTGCGCCACCTCACGCCGCCCTCCGACCTGTACGACAGTCCGTGGTGCCCGGTAAGTGCGCCCGCCCGCCCAGCACTGCGCCCACCTCACGCCGCCCTCCGACCTGTACGACAAGTCCGTGGTGCCCGGGTAAGTGCGCCCGCCCGCCCAGCACTGCGCCCACCTCACGCCGCCCTCCGACCTGTACGACAAGTCCGTGGTGCCCGGGTAAGTGCGCCCGCCCGCCGCCACTGCGCCCACCTCACGCCGCCCTCCGACCTGTACGACAAGTCCGTGGTGCCCGGGTAAGTGCGCCCGCCCGCCCAGCACTGCGCCCACCTCACGCCGCCCTCCGACCTGTACGACAAGTCCGTGGTGCCCGGGTAAGTGTCGCCGCCTCCCGCCAGCACTGCGCCCACCTCACGCCGCCCTCCGACCTGTACGACAAGTCCCGGTGTGCCCGGGTAAGTGCGCCCGCCCGCCCAGCACTGCGCCCACCTCACGCCGCCCTCCGACCTGTACGACAAGTCCGTGGTGCCCGGGTAAGTGCGCCCGCCCGCCCAGCACTGCGCCCACCTCACGCCGCCCTCCGACCTGTACGACAAGTCCGTGGTGCCCGGGTAAGTGCGCCCGCCCGCCCAGGCACTGCGCCACCTCACGCCGCCCTCCGACCTGTACGACAAGTCCGTGGTGCCCGGGTAAGTGCGCCCGCCCGCCCAGCACTGCGCCCACCTCACGCCGCCCTCCGACCTGTACGACAAGTCCGTGGTGCCCGGGTAAGTGCGCCCGCCCGCCCAGCACTGCGCCCACCTCACGCCGCCCTCCGACCTGTACGACAAGTCCGTGGTGCCCGGGTAAGTGCGCCCGCCCGCCCAGCACTGCGCCCACCTCACGCCGCCCTCCGACCTGTACGACAAGTCCGTGGTGCCCGGGTAAGTGCGCCCGCCCGCCCAGCACTGCACAATGACCCAGGACTGACAATTCACACATATGAATATATAATATTTGTATCATTTGTGATTTTCAATAAAATACACACTTCTATTTTATTTAATAAAGATACCTTTTGAATTGATAAGAGTCAAACCAATTACAGAAACGAGGATAACAAAGAGATGAACCTCAAACGAGAGAGCAAAGCGTACAGTTATAAGGAGCAGCTGGAAGAGCTGCAGCTCCGCCGCGAGCTCGAGGAGAAACGGAAGAAAGAGGGCAAAGTCAAAGAGGTCAATACATTATCTTTATATAAATCAACGATGTTGAGTAGCATGATAACAAATATTTTAAGATTGATTATACAAACAAATGATAACTTAGTTAAGAATATATAACCCTAAATTTAAAGTTTCTAAACAGAAGATACAAAGATCTAAACAAAATTACTAATGTAGTAAATTTGGGACACAACTTTGTTATTAGAGGTACCGTTTCTTGGGAATTTTCTATTATTTCCGTAATACAAATTTCCGATTCGTAACTGTGATTAAATTGGTACGAAATAAGAAATATGTATATATTAGGTTCAATAATAAAATTACCTAATTATAATATAAATAATGTATTTAATTACAGGCCCCGTTATCAGCAAAACAGAAGGAAGCTATCAAAGCTCAACTTGCCAAAGAAAGTGCCATTCGGGAGAGGTTGACTGAGGTTAGTGAAATTTATGGATTAAGGACGTCAACGCATATTAATTTTTTTGCATTTGATTGGAATATTTTTGGGGGCAGTTTTGGTAGTTTTGGATGGGAACAGATATAATAGTGCTTATATCTGTTGTCTGTAAACTCATTAGTTAAAACTAGTTTTGGACCGTAATTGACGAACTAGCAATTTGATAACAGATATTCCCACTAATTATTCATTGATCGTACTGGATCTACAGGATTGCTTCTATTTGCGAGCGAGATAGGATACTATTTGTAGTTTTTAAATGTGAAAGACATGTATAGATTATAAAGCAATATCTTGCGAGCGATAAATTAAAATTTATTTAAGACTAGCTTACATGCTGAGCAATATTTTACTGTGCAATGTTACCTTTTAAGTACTGAGCAATATTTTACTATGTCATATAATTTTAGCTGCGTTTGCAACCTTGAGTTGTAATGCTTAACATTATTAATATTCTTTTTGTGTAATAAGTAAGTGTAGTGTGCGATTAACAGCCACAGAGGAAGCATTAGCCAATTAACTTTACTCTTTACTTTTATAACTTTTATTATTATTATTCGACAATATACGTCAATTTAACTTATGGTGATCTTTCTCTGCACACCGACCAAACTCAACCCCATCACATTCATACTCAAGTGTACAACGTACACCTGGCTTCGCACAGACATAAAACAAATATTTCAATTTTTACACACACACACTCTCTCATACATACTTTCTCGTTTTTGTATGGGATTATTAAAAAAGAGTCAACACCTACATCGCTTGTTATTATTGTGGTGCCATCTAAACGGCGACCATTTTTTAAATAACTTACATTTTAAACTTGTAATATCTTTCGAATGGAATGTCCGAATAGGGAATTAATCTCTTTTTTGAAAAGAATCTTAATTTGATCCTTGCGTGTCAGTAAATCATATACTAAAAACATAAAAATTTTATACACTCGTTAAGTACTATAAAAATTGGGATTAAAATTTAATATTTTCAAATTTCGCGCGTAATTAGACGAAGGCGCCGCACCAGTTGTTACTCTGTAGCGATGACGTCAATATGGCATGTAAATAATAAACAAAGCTCTCTGTTTGATGCTATGTATATCATAAATTAAAAATGAGTTATTATTTCTTTTATTATAAACAACTAATAAGAAATAATAATAAAAAGAGTAATACTGACATCGATTTTTAATAATCCGTAACTCGGCAGAACAAAAGTCGAGATTTGCAGCAAAGAATTTTCCGACCATTAATGCATTTATTTTTGGTAAATTCGTACTATCTCCTTTTACAAAACTGCTTTCCATATTGTGATTCACGTGCGATTTCAATTTACTATGATTCATAATGACATTGACACGCATAAGTTTACAGTACCTTATGACGTCACGACATGGCGGCCTATGTTTCGCTCTTGTTTTACGCATAGATTAAAAAAGTGAATACTTTGAAACTCATTTTTATATTATTTTTATTATTTTATGTACTTAAACATGATGGTTCCGACTATTTAATGCATAAGCTATCATAGTTATATGCTTTTAGATCTTTTCTAATATAGAGGGAAGTACCCTATTGAGTAATTAAAAAAGTTATTGTCAAAAGAGTTTGGACATATGTACAATACTTTGTTCTATAATCAATATTTTTCGTAGTGCACGCGAAATAAGGAAGATTTATTGGTATTTTTTTCACTTAAAACATCGGTTACGTTATTGGAGTTTTAGTATGGATCCCAAACTTTTTGAAAATATAATATAGCCTATGTTCACTGGAGATAGTGTAGATTTTCAACAATGAAAGTATTTTATAAATCTGTCAAGTAGTTTCGGAGCCTATTCACTGCAAACAAACAAAGAAAAAAGCAATCAAATCTTCCCTCTTTGTTCAGACTTGCGTTATCTTCATTCATTCGCCGGCACCGCCATCTAGCGACGATAAAGCGCAACTATACCGGAAAGGGTCCTGACTGCGAATCGCTCGGTCATCTGTCATTATTAATTGAACTAACGTTTTTATTGTCACGGTTGTTAATCTGCAAATTTTGTAATTTTTCTATAAACGTAATTTTAACTATTATAATAAACGCATTCACTGGAAAGAAACCTGGAAACCTCAACACTCTTTATAATATTAGTATAGAATACAAAATTGTTGGACTAACTATTATTAATTTCGTATGATTGTTCATGTATATTTGTCATACAATGGCGTTTGCTAGTTGATGGAATTGGATCTGATGAATTATCATTATCAACGAAGGTACTCGTAGATGGACGACGTTCTCTTCAGCATGTGAAGGAGACGGACTGGACCTTAAATTAATGGATTGTGTGATCTTTTTCCCAGTTTCTAGTTTGTTGTTTCATGAATCACCAATATAGTTTTCTGCAACTTTGTCCGATTTCCAACCACCTAGTCGCTTTAAGGACGTGAAATTGGCTCCTGAATCTGCCAATAATGTAGCAGAGGTCCTTCTGAAGCTTTTTTTAATAGAAATTATTTTGACAGTTGGGAAAGAAAACGCATGAGTTCGGGAAAGGCAAAAAAAAGCACGAATGTGAAATAGTCCAGATCCCGAACGCTACACGTCCCTGCAATACGCCACTTTTTGAGCAACTGTATTAAAAAATATATATTTACGTCACAAGAGTCATATCGCATGTGTGTCGATTGATGTTATTGCAATGATGACGATCGTGCGCAGTTGAACGAGCGCGTGGTGGTGGCGGTGGAGCTGGTGGAGGCGGTGAGGGCGGGCGCGCCGGCGCTGGCGGGCGAGCGCGCGCGGGAGCTGGTGCCCGGGCTGCTGGCCGCGCTGCGCAGCCCGCTGGCCGCGCCGCGCCTGGCGCCCGCGCTGCTGACGCTGCTGCGGCCCGCCGGCTCGCCGTCCGTCCCGCCCGTGCTGCCGCGCCTCACGCTGCGGTACGTACCTACGTCGCCGGCGCTGGCGGGCGAGCGCGCGCGGGAGCTGGTGCCCGGGCTGCTGGCCGCGCTGCGCAGCCCGCTGGCCGCGCCGCGCCTGGCGCCCGCGCTGCTGACGCTGCTGCGGCCCGCCGGCTCGCCGTCCGTCCCGCCCGTGCTGCCGCGCCTCACGCTGCGGTACGTACCTACGTCGCCGGCGCTGGCGGGCGAGCGCGCGCGGGAGCTGGTGCCCGGGCTGCTGGCCGCGCTGCGCAGCCCGCTGGCCGCGCCGCGCCTGGCGCCCGCGCTGCTGACGCTGCTGCGGCCCGCCGGCTCGCCGTCCGTCCCGCCCGTGCTGCCGCGCCTCACGCTGCGGTACGTACCTACGTCGCCGGCGCTGGCGGGCGAGCGCGCGCGGGAGCTGGTGCCCGGGCTGCTGGCCGCGCTGCGCAGCCCGCTGGCCGCGCCGCGCCTGGCGCCCGCGCTGCTGACGCTGCTGCGGCCCGCCGGCTCGCCGTCCGTCCCGCCCGTGCTGCCGCGCCTCACGCTGCGGTACGTACCTACGTCGCCGGCGCTGGCGGGCGAGCGCGCGCGGGAGCTGGTGCCCGGGCTGCTGGCCGCGCTGCGCAGCCCGCTGGCCGCGCCGCGCCTGGCGCCCGCGCTGCTGACGCTGCTGCGGCCCGCCGGCTCGCCGTCCGTCCCGCCCGTGCTGCCGCGCCTCACGCTGCGGTACGTACCTACGTCGCCGGCGCTGGCGGGCGAGCGCGCGCGGGAGCTGGTGCCCGGGCTGCTGGCCGCGCTGCGCAGCCCGCTGGCCGCGCCGCGCCTGGCGCCCGCGCTGCTGACGCTGCTGCGGCCCGCCGGCTCGCCGTCCGTCCCGCCCGTGCTGCCGCGCCTCACGCTGCGGTACGTACCTACGTCGCCGGCCGTGCTGCGTGTCCTTGGGCGCGCTGACGAGTACCAACTAAACTACTAGCTTAACGCTTCTACATTTATTAACAGAACCTATCCATAGGTCGCCGGTTCATCCGGCTCGAAGGACCATAATGTTTGAGGTGCAAGGTTGAGGTGGAGGTTAAAGTATAGAAATTTAGCTAAAAATTATGTTAAATGTTGGAATGCACCCGGACAGACCGATTTGATGTGCACTGTCTAATAATTTCGAATTGCTCGCGGTGCGCGAATTCGGTTCGGTTGCATGTTTGCACCGAACCTTCTGCCAGTGGCACACAAGAAGTTAAAAGCGAAGAAAGTTTTAAACTTACCACTTGTCTCGCAAACAAATAACCTAACGATATCGCTTTTGCCAAAACTCCAGTTCGTTTATACCACTGAGGTTATTTCGGTGTTTCGGCTTAACCTGATCCTGAATAGACCTTTCACAGGGCGAAGACCTTCCAAAGGAAGGTTTCGCCGTATAGTTAAGACCCCAAGTGCCATCATTGGTGTAATCTTACAGTATACTTAAGGTCAGCTTTAAGCACCCAAAATTATTTTTGATGAAAGAAGAAAGAAGATGCTAATATGGAGTGTGTGGGCAGGTTGTGCCAACCGCAGTGCGACCTGGACCCGTGCTGGGAGCAGGAGGACCTGGACAAGGCCACGGTGCGCGTGGTGGCGCTGCTGCACGCCACCACGGCGCCGCCCGACACCTTCGACGCGCCCGGCTTCTGCTGCGTGTTCCCCTTCCTCAAGATGGGTGAGGCGAATTTAACAAAAGTAAAAACGGGACATATTGGGATTTGGTATATTTCGTGTTACAACGTAATGTGACCTTAGAGAATAAATTTTAATGCAAAGCGCTGGTACAATATTATTCTAAAAACTTATATTGGCGACTTCCATCAATAGTGGGTGCGCTACCACTTCCTCATAAAGTGGCACTAATCCCATGGCAATTAGGCACATAATGACACCTATAATCAAACTGTGACATTTTCATTACTATTATTCACGAGTGAGTAATAGTTTTTTTTTTTAATATTATTGGTTGAGTTATGCTTACATTTGCGCTAAAAAGCTATCCGCGAAAAGCAAAAAAAAAGAAACCTCATTTTTTAGTCTATGGCCGATGCGCGCGCATAGGAAAACTAATTAATTTTTCCCGCCATTACGAAACATTTTTCACAACTCGTCTCGTTTTCTCTTTTGAAGTTATTTAGTTAGTTATTAATTAAGATGTCTGCAAATACAATTTATGAAGAAAATGATTTATGTTGTACACCGCCCGATATAAGATGTGAAGCCCAAAACGTTATGGAAAATTTACTACCAGAAACTCAAAGGAAAAATGTTTTTTTATTTAAGTATTATTTTATTCAGAAATGTGTTGAAAAACGTTGTATGATACACGTGTGTATTGATTATTACCGTCCTCGGCTCCTTAAGACCCTCGCCTGACGGCTCGGGCCTCAATGCGCCTTAGCGGTAATCACCAACATTACACACTTATACCATAATGTACTATTTTAACACCTTAGCTCGTAAAGCTGATGTAATTCCACCGGTTTTAAATATGTATAGCGGGTCATAAAAAACGCGTGTGTTACAAAAGCAAATAGTTAAGCTACAGTTCATACAAATTCCATAACAGTATTATTTGCCATTTCGCACGCTGTTGCTATTCAATGTGAGTTTATTTAAATCTTTTTTTTCTGTTTCCTTGCAAACGATAAACGTGCGTATTGCCTCGCATGTTATAACCATTATAACGCACTAATATTGCAATGTACTATTACGTACCTTGTAACGTTAGGTGTACCGTCTGACCTGGAACACTACGGAGAACGGCTGCCGCGAGCCACTTCGACGCGAGCTCCTTAAGAACGAAGGAAAATAGTGTTTGTTAGAAATATATAACTAAACAAATTAGTAATTCGCAGGCCTGCAGCGGGCGGCGACGCGCGCCAACGAGACGGCCATGGTGCAGGGGCTGGCCGTGATAGAGCGGCACGCGGCCGCCGGCCTGCCGCCGCTGCTGCTGCCCGTGGACCAGATGTTCCGCCTGCTCATCCACCTCATCAGTGAGTGCGGCGCAGGGGAGATCCTCTGGGCTGACATTAATTAATAACAGTTATAATAAAAAAGAAGCTTACATAAAAAGATTTTGAAACTGTGACCTATTTATCTAATACCAAAATAAATGAAGTAGGGACGTGACTTTTGGTGTCGAATGTGCGACCCAATAATTGACAGTCGATTTGATTGGGATTATGTTCAGAACTTCTTGTAAATTACAGTCAGTCTTATTGTCAGTTAAAGTCGGTCAGGTCTTATACATAACAGTTAAAATATTTCTTAAATAAAGAGGAGAACGACATTATGCTTTGTGGTAATATAGTGAATGAGCCTAGACACGTCCTGTGCATGCTTTTTGACAATTTGAAATAGATATTTGGACGATATTGTAATGGTCGGTCCGTCCACGCAGGCAGCACGAGCGGACGCGTGCAGGCGGCGTGCACGGTGGCGCTGCTGGAGACGGCGCAGTGCGCGGCGCGGGCCCCGCTGGCCGCCGATGACGTGGGCTGCCTGCTGGGGGGCCTGCAGGACCCGCTCGAGGTGGGTACCGATCGCGGAACGCCTGGTGTGTGTACCACCGCCACTGCAGGCGGCGCAGTGCGCGGCGCGGGCTCACTGGCCGCCGACGACGTGGGCTGCCTGTTGGGGGGCCTGCAGGACCCGCTCGAGGTGGGTATCGATCGCGGAACGCCTGGTGTGTGTACCACCGCCACTGCAGACGGCGCAGTGCGCGGCGCGGGCTCACTGGCCGCCGACGACGTGGGCTGCCTGTTGGGGGGCCTGCGGGACCCGCTCGAGGTGGGTATCGATCGCGGAACGCCTGGTGTGTGTACCACCGCCACTGCAGACGGCGCAGTGCGCGGCGCGGGCTCACTGGCCGCCGACGACGTGGGCTGCCTGTTGGGGGGCCTGCAGGACCCGCTCGAGGTGGGTATCGATCGCGGAACGCCTGGTGTGTGTACCACCGCCACTGCAGACGGCGCAGTGCGCGGCGCGGGCTCACTGGCCGCCGACGACGTGGGCTGCCTGTTGGGGGGCCTGCGGGACCCGCTCGAGGTGGGTATCGATCGCGGAACGCCTGGTGTGTGTACCACCGCCACTGCAGACGGCGCAGTGCGCGGCGCGGGCTCACTGGCCGCCGACGACGTGGGCTGCCTGTTGGGGGGTCTGCAGGACCCGCTCGAGGTGGGTACCGATCGCGGAACGCCGGGTGTGTGTACCACCGCCACTGCAGACGGCGCAGTGCGCGGCGCGGGCCCCGCTGGCCGCCGACGACGTGGGCTGCCTGCTGGGGGGCCTGCAGGACCCGCTCGAGGTGGGTACCGATCGCGGAACGCCGGGTGTGTGTACCAGCGCCACTGCAGACGGCGCAGAATAAATCCTGTATTTAGAATCCTATATTTAGTATGTGATGTGTCTATTTTTATGTTTGTCGTCAAAATAATATTATGTGTGCTAAGGTGGTGCGTGACGCAGCCCTCCGCGCGCTCACGTGCGTGGCAGAGCGCCTGCCCGCGCTGCTGGAGGAGCCCGAGGTGGCGCTGCCTCTGGCTGAGCGGCTGCTGCTGGCCACGTACGACGTCTCGGATGATAACAGGTTTGACACATGCAAACACAATATCCGTTGTTAGTTTTTTCTATATTAATAACTGGACTCGATGACAATCAATGCAATTATTTGGACCTTTTCTTTTGTTTCGAGAAAATTAAATGTATCATATGAGGTCTGGCATTGTTTCTATTGTGTTAAGTTGTACAAAATACGGGATTTTTTTAAAAATTAAACACGGCCTAGTTATATATAAAAAAAATACATTAAATTAAGCATGTATTACGTGATAGCAAATTTTTCTCAAAAATGGACTTACACCACTTTCAAAATAAACGGTCCATTTAATTAGGAAGCTAGCGGAGGATCTGTGGTCGCGGGTGGAGGCGGAGAAGTGGTGCGCGCACCCGGAGATGGTGGAGCTGGTGCTGCGCGACGTGCAGCACCCGGCGGAGCCCGTGCAGCGCGCCGCCGCCGCCGCGCTGCTGCGGCTGGCCGCGCCCGGCGGGGCCGACGCCGCCGCCGCGCTGCTGGAGCGCCTGCAGCGCATCTACGAGGAGCGCCTGCCGGTGCGTGCCCTGCCTCACATCTACCTAGTGTCCCCGATTGACACCTCTCTTGTGTACATTACTATTGAGAGTTCACCCTACTTGAGATTAAAATAGTTTAACTGATCGACATCGTTCGCTAAGTTACGCGACTCATGCAGAATTATTTTTCCTATATAAACTATTAAAATAAAAATTAAAATCAATCCACTCTTTTCAGACAGAAAATACTAAATACTTTTAGTTAACTTATTAGATAATATAATTCGTTATGTATAAATTGCGACTCGTCGCCACAAGTCGTCGACGTTTAGTCAGTGCCAGAGCGAGTGAGTGAGCGAGGGTCGGTCGTGTGCGCAGCTGATCCCGGCCACGCTGGACCAGTTCGGGCACGAGGTGGTGGGCGCGGTGGACGAGTGGGGCGCGCGGCGCGGCGTGGGCGTGGCGCTGCGCGCGCTGGCGCCCGCGCTGGGCGGCCCGCTGGCCGCGCGCGCCGCCGCCTTCTACGTGCGCGCCGCGCTGCCCGACCGCAGCGAGCCCGTGCGCGCCGCCATGCTGGACGCCGCCATGGCGCTCGTGGACCGCCACGGCAAGGTACGCTCTCTGCGCGAGGTGGTGGGTGGTGGGTGGTGGGCGCTGGCGCCGCGCTGCCCGACCGCAGCGAGCCCGTGCGCGCCGCCATGCTGGACGCCGCCATGGCGCTCGTGGACCGCCACGGCAAGGTACGCTCTCTGCGCGAGGTGGTGGGTGGTGGGTGGTGGGCGCTGGCGCCGCGCTGCCCGACCGCAGCGAGCCCGTGCGCGCCGCCATGCTGGACGCCGCCATGGCGCTCGTGGACCGCCACGGCAAGGTACGCCGCTCTTTGCTACTCTACAGCTAGCAACGTACTAAGCAATTTCCTATGTCATCTCATTTCTTCATTGACCTCGATTAGCACTGCTGCACAAAATTATATTGCACATTTTCAGTTCGCATTGACCAACCGTACCAGTCGCGCGTACTCAAACCACATTTATTCTAGATAATCAGTTCATTTCTCGGCTCAACCCGAACATTAAATATTCAAATACAATAATAAATATTGAAATATGAATATGTGTTTAACCTGGGGCTCACACAATAAAATAAAGAGTATACGACTATAAATTAGTTTTTGAAAATCACTAAGTGTGGATTTTTTGTGTGAAAATCTACGCTGGCGACTATGAGACCAGCGCCGGCACCAAGGCATACCTCCTGCACGAGTTGGCGCTGCAACTAGATATACAAGACAGACTTTTGGAAAAGAAAATCGACGAAGTAATGGAAAGGAATAATGGTGATCTGAGCCTAGATGTATTAAAAGAATGATATTTAGCTTCAGGCTCCAAAAATTCCACAAAATCAATTTTTTGACAAAGTTGAAACTTATTTGAATATAAATATGATTGAATTGATGAAGACGCAATAGGTATTTTCTGTGACCTTTCTAAAGCATTTGATTGCGTAAGTCACGACACATTAATGAGGAAATTAGGGCATTATGGTGTCTCTATCAAATCACTCGGCCTTATTAAGTCATACTTGTCGGATCGAATACAAAAAGTTGTTATTAATAAAACTGAATCTGCTGGAACTTCACTAGTTATGGGCGTGCCTCAGGGATCAATATTAGGTCCTTTACTATTTTTAATATATATTAACGACCTTCCTTACTATACAAGCACTTTATGTGAAACAGTGCTATTTGCCGATGATACTTCTCTTGTTTTTAAAGTTGACAGAGGCAGCAATTGTTCGGACGAGGTAAATAGTGCTCTATCAAAAGTTCTACAATGGTTTACATTAAATAATCTTTCATTAAATTCGAGAAAAACCAAATTTGTTAAGTTTTCTATACCAAATGTAAGGCAGGTTAATACACCCTTAAATATTAATGGTGAAGTGGTATCTCTTGTTGAGAGTACTAAGTTTTTAGGCATACACTTAGATTCCAGATTACAATGGTATACCCATATTGATGCTCTGTCAAGCAGACTTAGCTCAGCTGCGTATGCTGTTAAAAAAATAAGGCTTCTAGCTGATGTTGAAACAGCAAGGTTAGTTTACTTTAGTTATTTTCATAGTGTAATGTCTTATGGCATTTTGTTATGGGGATCAGCTGCCACCATTGAAAGTATTTTTATACTACAGAAAAGAGCAATTAGAGCTATATATAATTTAAGACCAAGGGATTCCCTTAGGGATAAGTTTAAAGAAATTAACATTTTAACATTGGCGGGGCAGTACATCTATGAAAATATAATCTATGTACACAAATATTACAATAATTTCATTAAGAATAGCGATGTCCATAAATTAAATACAAGAAATAAAAATAAGCTTGCTGTTCCAAATTTTAGATTACGTAAAACACAAAACTCATTCTTGGGGAAATGTATAACTTTTTATAACAAGTTACCACACAGTATTGTTAATCTACCTTTTAATAAACTTAAAACTCGAGTAAAAAAAACTTTGATGAGCAAAGGATATTATCGAGTCCAGGATTACTTGGATGATCGAAGTGTCTGGGACTAAAACACCCTCGCTCGTTGAAATAAACAAATTGTTAATAAATTCTTAGGTAACTGTGTAACATAATAACATGTATATTTAACTGTACCTATTATAATAACCTTTTGTTACTTGTATAATACATTATTGCTAGTTTTTAAATGATTGTATGCGCGTGTCCTGCGGTTGATTTTTTTTTTTATTTAGTTGTGCTAATTTACACGGGTACCTGTTTTTGGTAATTTGTATCCTTCTGTGGCTTAAGGGAGTCATACTCTCATTAAAATCTCTTCGGCAGTGTCGTGTGAGGCGGGTCGTTACGTTCCCTAAAACATGGTTGAGCGAAGCGATGGCTGGTTCATGCGTCATGCTCGTGAACGGGTGCTGCCAGCGGAGATGAGTCTGCTCTTTGCTATACTGGGTACTACTCGTATTTATTATAATTTTAATTTAACTTTAATATATTCTTTTAAAACTGTATGACACGGCATTCCTAATATAGGCATGTTTTCTAAATATTTTTTTATTAATTATACTATGTAATGGAAAGTGACTTCATGAATTATCAATATTGAAGTCATTTTCCAAATTGACGACTCTGTATCTATTTAATACAGGGAAAAAAAAACAGCCCTTGCTGAGTTTCTTGCCGGTTCTTCTCAGTACAAGGTCTCCCGCCGTAGATTTGCGAACCGATGGCGTAGCTTTTCGACATTCACAAGTGCTTGTAACAGCCCAGACTGAATAAATGATTTTGAATTTGAATTGAATTTGAATTGGAACAATGGTACTTTGTTGTAAAAGCTGCGAAGTAGGCAATCACAGCTCGAGTATGTTTTGAAGGCTGATATAGTGTATTAAATTTAGTGCTTTTCTCAAAACAAAAAAGGAAATATTTGTTTATTTTGACGTCTTTGCTGAAAAGTTCGTATCTAAGACTATACAGCCAGTAGCCAGATTGATAAAAGAGTTCTAAATTCAAATATCACCAACGCCGGGACTGATTTTTTTTTTATAAATTTTGGGGAGCGTTTTATGTTCGAAATTCAAAAATGGAGCTTACAATGTATTTGACTTATTTGTGTGAGTACATACTATACTTGCGTATGATACATGATACTTTTATTAGATACTAAGTGCGGAAAACTCCTCCATTCAAGCCGTAGGGCTCTTACTGGCCAAGACCAAGGCTGGGTGTTAGTCGGCGGGTCACGTGGTCAGACCGCTCTGGCCGCGCGGAGTGACATTGTTGAATAAAATACGAAAAACAACCACAGAGGCTGGGGGTGACCTATGATAATACTTTTTCGAATATAATGGTAATATTTCCGCGCATGTTTCTAATTCTATTTTTTTTAATTACTTTTATTTCTAAACTTTGCTGTTTATTTAAAAAAAATCCTTTCAATTCGTCTCTGGTGGAACTCGAACCAGCATCTTCCAATATATCTACGCGTATACAACATACACACAGATCCATTCAATTCTAAAAATCAAATCTACCCACATTATTTAGTTCAATTCAGACTAGTTCATTGTGTGAAGTTCGAAACGTGTGCGATAATTAGTTGTGATTTTATAAATTTATTAACAAAGTAATCGGACATAATTTCCGCGAATGGAGCAAATCGAGCAGCGTGCCGTCATTAAGTACCTCCATAAGAAGGGACTATCATCAAAAGCCATCCATGATGACATGGTCAGTACATTAGGCGATTGTGCTCTGTCATATTCATCCGTCAAAAAATGGATAGCAGAATTTAAGCGTGGTAGAGAGAGTATGAAAGATGAACCCCGCTCTGGAAGGCCTTCGACGTCAACTACTGACGAAAATATTAAAAAAGTACTTGATTTAATAATGGGAGACCGCAGATTAAAAATTAGAGAGATAGCCGAGATTATAGGCATCTCTTATGAACGAACTCAAAACATCATTGTCAACGAGTTGGGTTTCCACAAAGTGTCTGCGAGGTGGGTACCGCGACTGCTTTCAGTCGAACAAAAAAGGACACGATTGACTACGAGGGGAGGTCAAAAAGTTTGCGGAATGACTGGGAAAAAAGATGAAATGATACATTATGTTATTTTTCCTTTTCAATATATTCCCCCTTAACACGAATACATTTTTCGGATCTGGCATATAACTTACTAGCTTTCTGCCCGCGGCTTCGCCCGCGTGGATTTCGGGATTGGGTGTATAGAGGGTTAAGGGTCATAGCTTTTGCCCACGGCTACATATACGCGGAAGTCGGTTTATGGTGCGAAGATTTTATCGCGCTTCCCGTGGGACTATCCGTTTTTCCGAGATAAAAAATGCCGCAAAACTCCTCAAGAATCACTCTATCTATTGATGAAAACCGCATAAAAATCTGTGCAGTAGTTTTGAGCGAAGCCTTTATTGCGCATCCCGTGGGATCTGTCGATTTTTCCGGGATAAAAAGTAGCCTATGTTACTCGGGGAGAATGTAGCTTTCCAAAGGTGAAAGAATTTTTGAAATCGGTCCAGTAGTTTAAGCGTGAAGAGGTAACAAACAAACAAACAAACAAACAAATAAACAAACAAACAAACAAACAAACAAACACACTTTCGCATTTATAATATTAGTTGGGATTAATACCGTCGAAAAAATAGGTTTTGTCTTGGGCGTCAAAATACGCCGAAATCGCCGACTTGACTTCATCATCGTCTCTAAATTTTTTTCCACGCAGCTCTTTCTTCATCTTTAGGAATAAATAAAAATCGCTAGGGGCCAGGTCTGGACTGTAGGGTGGATGGCGTAGTTGTTCAAAACCGCATCGATGAATGGCAGCCGTCGCAACATGACTCGTGTGAACGGGCGCGTTGTCGTGCAAAAGGAGTACACCTTTTGTCAGTTTTCCTCTTCTTTTTTCTTTAATAGCTTCTTTTATTCGGTCCAAAAGGGAAGCGTAGTACTCTCCCGTTATAGAAACACCACGTTCTTTATAATCGATCAAAAGAATACCTTCAGTATCCCAAAAAATAGTCGCCATGATCTTTCCGGCCGATTGCGACACTTTAAATTTTTTAGGGGGTGGTGTGCCTTTTTTGTGCCACTGCATCGACTCCTGCTTTGACTCAGGCTCATAGTGGTGAACCCAAGTTTCATCACCGGTTACAATTCGGGCCATAATTTCTTCCCTATCTTCTCCACAGCGGTCCAAAAACTCGCGGGAACAGTTGACGCGCTCACGTTTTTGCAGCGGCGTGAGCATTCTCGGGACCCACCTTGAACACACTTTACTCATGCCAAGATGTTGATGAAGAATATTTAAAATTGTGGTTTCTGATACTCCAACTGATGCTGCAAGTTGTTTCTTCTTCAACCTTCCGTCTTCCAATACAAGTTTTTCAACTTTTTCAATGATTTCCGGCGTAGTGGCCTCAATGGGCCGTCCAGGTCGAGGATCATCTTCAATTGACTCCCTTCCTTGCTTGAAAAGGCCGTGCCATTTGTAAATCATTTACCAGGAGCAGAGTCTCCGTAAACAGCTAACATCTCTTGCAAAATAGTTTGAGGCGTTTTTCCTTGTTTGGTGAGGAACTTTACGACGGCGCGATGTTCAATTTTCTCCATAGTGGCTAGTTTGTTCCCGATTTACTTGTTTACTCGTTTGTAACTCGAAAGCTAATGACCCAATTAGGCTAGAAATTGGCATATATAGTAATTATGAGTTACTCAAGTAGCGGCTACCTGGAGGAGCGACCTCACCCCCGCCAACCCCGCCATTCCGCGAACTTTTTGACCGCCCCTCGTATTTCACGCGACTGTTTGGAGTTATTTGAAGTCGATGCAGATGATTTTTTTAATCGTTTTGTTACTATGGACGAAACATGGGTTCATTACTGTACACCGGAAACAAAACAACAATCAAAACAGTGGAGAAGACCTGTTCACCACCCCCTAAAAAGGCTAAGTCGATTTTGTCGGCAAATAAGGTGATGGCTTCAGTATTCTGGACTCGAAAGGTTGATTATGATTGATTATCTTGAAAGGGGTCAGGACTATAAACTCTGATTACTACTGCACCTTACTACGTCGTTTACGAGAGGAAATAAAAGAAAAACGTCGAGGAATGCTCAGAAGAAAAGTCCTGTTTCATCAAGATAACGCCCGTGTTCACACGTCAGTACAGTCAATGGCTGAAATTCACAACTGTGGCTTTGAACTGTTACCGCATCCGCCGTATTCACCTGATCTGGCACCATAAGACTTCTTTCTGTTCCCTAACCTAAAAAAGCACTTGGGAGGTTAAAGATTTTCTACAAACGGTCAAAGCAGCTGTAGACGCATATTTAGACTCTACGGAAAAATCTTTTTTTTTCAACGGTCTAAATGCTTGGAAGGGGAGGTGGCAAAAGTGTATTGAACTTGATAGTGATTATGTAGAAAAATAAAAATATAACTGATTTAGTATGCGTTTATTTTCTTGGTTAGGCTGAGTACTTTTCAATCCACCCTCGTATAATCTACAATCAAAAAAATATATGAATTAGATCTTTTCGATTTGTTTTCGTTTCATTTATTTTGTTTTCTAAAATGGTACCCCAGCAAAAGTAGGAGGCAGGGTGACGTAACACTTATATTGACTAAATACCTATTCTCTGACACACTTGTTTTATATCAGTTTCGCGTATTTAATATTGACCCCAGATAATAGGAAATGGGCAAGAGGATGATGATATGTAGATTATTATCTTCTACTTTATATGCTTATTTTTAGTTTATAGATGTATAAAAATTGATACACGCAATATTACGTTATTTAATGCAATACTACGCAATGTTAAGTTATACACAAAAAGAAGGCAAGATGTTTTCCGCTTGGCATAAAATTATTATTCCTTGATCTACGTGTGTATCCATATTATACCTGCAGTAACGCATGTAAACTTTACGTGTTAAACTTGAGCCTTTCATCTACGCCCATTTAGGGACACGGTGTCTATCATAAAATATAATCAAACACCTTTGACTGAACAACATCATTTAATCACACAGCTATACGTCATTTAGCCGACTCGTTGATTGCAACGTTCAATATTACAGCTAGACGACGCTTAGCCAACTGGTTAAATGGCAAATCAACTAAGGTGACCATTAGTTTAGTACTTAATTTGAGAGAATAGGAAGACTTTTTGTAATTTCTCGGGAGGTTATTCTTGAATTATTAATCATAATATTGTTTATTGCACCAAGCAAAAACTTACAAACTCAAAAATTTACGAAGCAATAATCATTTTAAAATCTCGTGATTACTCCTCGAATATTTGTTTAAATTTTGATTCACTCGTAAGTGACCTCATAATTTCTGTGTCTTTAATAACATATGTAACGTATATTTATTACTTACTTTCCGAAAAATATCTTGAAACAATCGCAAACCACGGCTAGTTGAAATTAAATATTGAAAACAAAACGCGCTGAAAAAAAAAGCGCTGTGGTGACGAGCGCTGAACACATTAAAAGCTATTGAATCAGCTGTAGTGTTGAACGTTTTTAGCGACTCAAATATTCAATTAATAAGCTAGACGTGTGGTTGAATGGCGTTGTTCAGTCAAAGAGCTAGCTGTTTGAATGAACGACAATTTTAACCAGTTGGCTGCGACATATCCAACGTTATTCGTGTACATTGCGTCTGTGCTGAATAAAAACGTTTATTATTATCACTATTGTCAAGCCGTAGCTACCACGCCGGCTTGATCGTTTTTATATACAGTATCAGAAACGATACATTGGTACATAGCTTATCGACCTGCTTCGTACACGATAACCTTGTGAGCTGCTATGTCGCTCGTCATAACGGCGGTTATATTATTCGAATGTGAAGATTTTTTGGTATTTACAGAAACAGGAAACCTGCCGTAATGACCTACACCAAGGACGTCCGCTTGGATACCTTCGTCTTATGTATTTAAAAATAGAAGTGTTCGGTTGTTATGCTTCGGTGCGAAGGGTAGAATTGGCAATGAAATTACTGGTTGGTGCCCGCGACTTCGTCTGCACAGATGGTAGATTTTTTTCTACTTACTTGACACTTATCGTCATATTTTGGACAATTTACACAATCCTTTATTTAACTTCACGTGTGTGTATGTATGTATGTCCTGGAATCTTGCAATCAATGTTTCACCCACTTCCACTAAAGCTATGGAGCTGAAATTTTACATACGCGTCTAGTTTTGATGACAATACAAGATTTTATACATGTTGCCGTTTTGTATCCAATATGGCGGACGGTACAAAATAGCGACTTAAAAAGAGGAATGCGAAAAGTAAAAAAGAACTAAAATGGCATAACTAATAGTCATACACAAATACCGCGAATGAATATGTTAAACGTATTATTGTGTAATATTTTAATTTCAATAAAAAATATTTTCCCATTTTTAGTACATTTTATTTTATATCTAATGAACTCTTTTTAAGAAAAAAAATGATTTTATTTGTAAGTTACATAATCGATCGAAAAAACTGTTGTACACAGATAATAGGAGTATCATAACATCGTGACGATGCAAAATGATGCGAAATGACGACCGGTCTCGTGTTTTTCTATCATTCAAGGTCACAGCAACTTATCCAAGTATATTATTGTTATATTTTTGTTTCTTTAAATATTCAGCGATCTATATATGTATGTACTAGCTGGCCCAACAGACGTTGTCCTGTCAAATGTCTCAAATGTCAAATGTCTCAAATGTCACGTTGTCTCACGTTGTTTCAAATGTTTTTAAATAAATAATTTAGCTGAAAAACAATATCTATATGACCGTATTGTGAATCTAAACCATTCTCAAGCCCCCTGGAATACACACAAAAAATTTCATCAAAATTGGTCCAGTCGTTTAGGAGGAGTTCAGTCACATACACACGCACACAAGAAATATATATATTAAGATATATACTTTTAACATGTACTATTTAGCAATTAAGTGGAAACACCACTGGTGTATGATGAATAATTTTATTTATAGCCTTTAAGTAAAATGTTTACCTACTGTTTGTTTCCCAAATATATATAAATAAAATGTTGCCAATTTCCGAATTTGATATTGCTTATTATACTGTCAAATTTATTATACTTCCCATTTCTTATTATTATTTAAATTTATAGATATTATTACAAAACTAGCTTTCCGTCCGCGTTTCGAGTTTTCTATAAGGCAAAATATAATTTCCCTCGGTAAAAATTATCTTATTTTTTTCGCTGGTTCTCCAAACATGTCCGTACCAAATTGCATTGAAACGCGGCTGTTTTAATCACATTTTCCCGCATGAAGTAAATAGTTTTCTGTGGTAAAAATATTACTGTGGCTTTCTCTGGGTATATGATGGTTATGGTATATCCCTATATCAACTTTCATCAAAATCGGTTCAGTAGTTTGTAATGAATAAAAGCTTTAAATATATCTTATCGCTTCTAACTTTCTAGCTTCAAAAATGACGAGTTTTCATATAAAATTTAATACCCCTAAGTATACAATTTTTTTAAACTTTGTATGTAATATTTATTTATAACTATATAACAGCCTAAAAAACAAAAATGATATACTTTTTTTACAAACGTTCGCCTCCTTCGTCCCCTTACAGCGTTTTTGTTTTCGTATCGCTTCTAATATTATAAACGCAAAAGTATGTATGGATGTTTGTTGCTCTTTCACGTAAAAACTACTGAATTAATTTTAATGAGACCTTCCAATAATATAGCTTATACATCAGAATGACACATAGGCTACAATATATAAAGATATTGTATGCATTGTCCAAAATATGACGAATAGTGTCAAGTAAGTAGGAAGAAATCTATCTTGCTAGCTACCGCGCTATTCTGGCGTGCGCTAACAAAACCTAGTACTAATCCTGCGCAGACGAAGTCGACACCAGCTAGTATCAAAATCAAAATAATCTTTATTCAACATAGACCTTTACAGGCACTTATTGACGTCAACAGACAAAACAAAAAAAAGCTTAAAAAAAAAACAAAAACCTTGTCCGTACGTACGAATAAGGAAAAATAAAATTGACTCGACACCTGTTCGGAAATTGGGAGAGCCTTCTCGAAAGGAACAGGCAAGAAACTCTGAAGGTCTATTTTTTATCTCCTCTTTTCAATGTTAATAATTATAATAATATAATATAAAAATACAATATAGTATAAGATACAATCGTACCCTAATATTATTACAGTCGTATGTATGTTTACATACACATATAAAATAATACAATATTATAAATAATATTGTTACCAAACATGGCTCTATGAATAGCATATAGTAGTAGCATATATCCATTCTCAGGCTCGAGACCAGAGGTTCCCAATTTTTTTGTGTCGTAGCCCCTTTGCCATGTCTTTGATACTTACATGATATTGAATGCCTACATCCTATATATATACCTACAACTTAAACATTTTTATATACATTTCATTACTTCATAGGTACTTCAATAAATAATTTTATGTCTTTATATTAGAAAATAGTATAATGTAAGTAAATAGGTACTATCCAACCCCCGTTTTTATTTCATGGACCCCCAAATTTTAATATTGCTGACGTTCCCTTCCCAAATTTCACTAATATCGGTGTTCGGAACGGAACACAATTTAAAACCTATTTTTATATAGATTAAGTGCAGGCAGGTTAGTTTTTAGTTTATGATAAAAAAAAACAAAAGAAAGGGAGGAGACAGGTTTTTGTTATACAAGAAAAAGTGTTTTTTTCGCAAGATATAGAAAATGAAGTTTTTAGTTTAAATAAATATTACACAGTCCACTTTTATAAAGCATTTTTAATGTGCCAGACAATATTTCGGGTGCTGGTTTGATTCCCGTGCCCGGACATTAAAAATGAAATTTACTTGCGAGCAAGGGTCTAAGAGTGCCCTAGCATAGGCAAACGTACCATCTTCATTTATTAGCTTCACTGTTGCAGTTGGCAATAAGACATCTTTACCCTGTGAATTAGGAGGCAAACTTACATATAAAGATGACAAAATCGACTTAGATTCTTTATTTACATTTTGACATGGTTCATCAACTATTGTAGCATTAACTACTTTATTATCGGTAACGAACATAAGATAATTTTTCGCGCGGGAAAATATATGTTTGCCTTTGGAATATTGAATATAACGCGGACGAAGCCGCGGATGCAAGGCTAGTCCCTACTAATATTATATACGCGAAAGTTTTGTTTCACGTAAAAACTACTTATACCTCAGAATAAGACACCTATAACTATTTCTTTTATTTTTTGTTCCCCTGAGGAAAATGCATTAAGTTGCATACCCCGGTTGTGGCGAGCCGGCGGTCATGTGGGGCTCTCCTCCCCAGAAGGGGGAGGCCTAACCACTAAAAACCTCAGGGATGGCCTTTCTCAGGCATGTTGGGAGCCCCCGGGAACGCCAAGATACTTCCGGGAACCCCCAGCCTCGTGTCATTAAGCCTACAACCTGTTTATCATTTCCGAGCACGTTGATACTTCATAAGTACTGCGATCCACAAATAACCTACTAGACATTCTACTAAAACAATGATTCCCAATGTGGCCGACCCCTAGGGGTCAATGACAATCTACAAGGGGTCTACGCCAACGAAACAATGATTTTGGGGGCCATGAAATGAAAACGGGGATCTATTTACTTACATTATTCTATCTTCTAATATAATATAAAGACAAAATTATTTTATACTAGCTTTCTGCCCGCGGCTTCGCCTGCGTGGATTTCAGGATTGGGTATATAGAGGTTAAAGGTCATAGCTTTTGCCCACGGCTACATATGCGCGGAAGTCGGTCTATGGCGCGAAGGTTTTATCGCGCTTCCCGTGGGACTATCCGTTATTCTAAGAAAAAAATACCGCACAACCTTGCTCAAGAATCACTCTATCTATTGATGAAAACCGCATGAAAATCTGTGCAGTAGTTTTTAAGCGAAGCTTTTATTACGCATCCCGTGGGATCTGTCGATTTTTCCGGGATAAATAGTAGCCTATGTTACTTGGGGATAATGTAGCTTTCCAAAGGTGAAAGAATTTTTGAAATCGGTCCAGTAGTTTCGGAGCCTATTCATTACAAACAAACAAATCTTTCCTCTTTATAATATTAGTATAGATAAAAGTACCTATGAAGTAAAAAATGTATTATAAATGTTAGTTTTAGGATGTAGGCATTCAATATCAAGTCTACTCAATATCGAAAGAGATTACAAAGGGTACACGACACAAAAAAGTATAAACAAGTTCACATTATATTTATAAAAGCTATATTTAATAGTTTTATCGTGTTGTTCACTATAGTCAAAACATTTGGCATCGTAATTGCCGAGTCATTGAAATAATTCCTTGTTATCGTTTAAGTAATCTTCAACAGTACAATAACCTTGTATTTATGACAATTGATTTAAATCTATGAAAATAATTCAATTCGGTAACATTCGTGGAACTTTTTTTTATAAAATGCTATGTATTTTCTCATGAGACCTCCTAGTTTTTGCAGCCTGTACCTTGGAACAGCAGCAAGATTACTTTTATTTCTCGTGTTTAATTTCTATGTTAAATATTCATAAATATACTGACTTGCTTAGATCAATGTATTTATTTCCTTTAAATAAGTTAATGTTGTATGTTAATCAATCTTAAATCAATCAATTTTAATCTCTGAAAAATATGTATATAATATAATAGTAGATGCAAACCATGCTAGGTTTGGACGTGTGATGCGGAGGGATGAAAGTCATGTCACAAAACGAATGTTGAATATGAAAGTGGAGGGATACACGGGCAGAGAAAGACCGAATAAAAGATGAATCGATTGTGTGAAGAATGAGATAAGAATGAAAGGAGTAAGCATGGAAATGACGGCTGATAGAGAGGAATGGAAGAAAAAGATCTACTGCGCCGACCCCAGATAATGGGAAATGGGCAAGAGGATGATGATGATGTATAATATATGTACATATATCTATCCGTTACTCTAGATCCCATAACACAAGCCTTATAAGACATATTTATTTATATTATCTTAATTTATATACTTTTACAATAAAAACGATATGTTAGGTTTTTGACTATGAATTATGTCGTATTACGGAGACTGCAAAAAGTTATTGTGATACCTACACCCTTAGCCTTGAAAACTTAACAGTTTACGTACACAGCTGATCGAGAGGTAGTCACAATAGGCGTGCGCTTCGTAATCACGTGATTTTTTTTTATTTTCATCTTTTTTTTTCGTATATCACCATACTCCGTACTTAAAATAAAATCATTTTAATTCAAGCTGAATGTATGTACATACGTCATTTTAGTCGCCGAAATATAAATAGCTCCCGTTAAGAGGACGTATTCATAACTAGTTGGTGTGTTGACTCGTGCGCAGTGTTCACCAAAATGTCTCTCTCGCTGATTCTGATAGTGTTGGCCGTGACAGTTTATTATTATTTGAGACGACACCGCAACTTTTGGAAGAAGCGTGGGGTCGTCGGACCGGAATGTCAATTGATTTGGGGCAACTTCAAAGACGTGGTACTACAACGGCAGTCTGTAAATGTACGATGCAAAGAGCTGCACCAACAATACCCCAACGAAAAAGTGGTTGGGCTCTTTCGGTTGCTGAAACCAATATTGTTGGTTCGGGATCTAGACATCATTCAACATATCATGATCCGAGACTTCGACGTGTTCGCCAACAGAGGATTCGCATCGGGAACTGATGGGCTCATGCAGAACCTTTTCATGCTGAAGGAAGACAAATGGCGGACTCTGCGAGCTCGTCTCTCGCCCATATTCACCTCTGGAAAACTGAAGAACATGTTTCACTTGCTCAACAGCCGCGCGGACAACTTCGTGCATTATTTGAATACTATCGCAGAGAAGGAGGTCGATATTGATGTTTACCCTTTGGTACAAAAGTATACGATATCCACCATAAGCGCCTGTGCTTTCGGAATAGATATAGATTTAATGAATTTCGATGATAAAACATATTCTCAAGTTGACAAACAAATATTCAATAACTCGTATTTGTCCGAAATAGAATTTGTAATACCGAAATTGGAGAATTATATTACTTTTGGAGTTTTCCCGCCACAGATAGGGAAGTTTTTCACTAGCATTGTAGACAAAGTTTTCAAAGCACGCGGCGGAAAACCGAGCAACAGGCGAGACTTCATGGACTTGTTATTAGAAATGAAAAACGCCGGCGAGCTTCAAGCGATTAAAAAAGAAGAAAGTGATAAACAGGCTTCCTTACAAATAACCGACGAAATAATAGCCGCGCAAGCGTTTGTGTTTTACGCTGGCGGCTACGAAACCAGCGCCACCACCGTCGGGTTCCTCCTGCATGAGCTAGCTATGCACCAAGATGTACAAGATAGACTCATAAAAGAAATCGACGAGACGTTGAAGAATAATAACGGGAAAATAGATTTCGACGTACTGAAGGAAATGACTTATCTGACTCAGGTGTTCGACGAAACTCTACGCATGTATCCAATCGTGGACCCCTTGAGACGAATGAATAAAAACACTTATACAGTTCCCGGAACAAACTTGACTCTGCCGAAAGATTCCCTGTTCATGGTGTCGGTGGCGGGGATCCACTACGACGAGAAGTACTATCCGGACCCGTACAAATTTGACCCGGACAGATTTTCGCCGGAAAAAGTAAAGACAAGGCATCCCTGCGCGTATCTGCCTTTCGGGTTGGGTCCTCGGAATTGTATCGGTAAGGACATATGACGTTATTTCATAAAACAAGTAACATATCTTTCTTTTAATTATAATCTTTGTCGAGTAAAATGCGCGATTAATCCTGAATTCAATGCGTTTGCAGGGATGCGTTTCGCCATGGTGCAGTCCAGGGTGTGCTTGGTGAAGTTGTTGCAAAAGTACCGCGTGCAGCCCTCGCTGGAAACTCGCAGCGACTTTGCGTTTAGCGGCGTTAGAGTAACCCTGTGCTCGGCCCACGGCGTGCCGCTCAAACTGATCCGTAGAACCCCATAAATGATCAGTCATCTTATTTGGTCTCAGCTCTATTAATCTTAGCATTCATTCCGAAAGTTCGCCCTTTGCGATAGCAAAACATCGCTACTTTATCACTGAATTGAGACTATTTGCATTTCACCTATTCGTAAATAACTATGATAAGCGTATGCTGCGCAAACATTTGCGTCTTATATTAGAAGAGCATGATTGTTCAAAATTATTGTTGTTTTCGAAGCATTTATTTAAGTAGCATATTGTTGATATGCTTATGTTAGATTGTTGATTTTTTTTTATTAAGATATGGCATTTACTTATATTCAAAATACATATATGTTAAGAGTGCCGATAGTTGTTATAAAGCCAAATATAGTCCATGTTTCTTTTATTGTAGGTATATATTATTTTGATATACTTATAAAATTAATTTGATCCGAATCTAATCAATCACCTCTTGCCAATCAACACATAATATAGATAAGTTTAGAATTATATATCTCTTTGTATCTTAGAATTAGTTTATTTTTAGAAATAAGTTATTTGTTTCAATTTAAATTATGTATGTGTTATGAATTAATTAAATATATGGATTATACAAAATTATTGTATATCTATATCTATTTTTAGTTTTCAATACACTTAAGTGTCACCTTATCACTCCACTATAGCCATCGGTTCTCTGGAAGAAATCTCTGCTAGGGATAAGCCCACCATTTGTAAACATTATTTAATATTATGTTTTTAAGTCGAGTGGATAGTACACCAGTTTCCCGGTGGCGCCATCTCTGAGGTGCCGAGTTCGGAACCCGGTGGGGGTAGGGGGGGTAGGGGTGATGAATGCGAGCATTTGTAGCTTAATCATGGTTGTTAAAATACATACATACATTCACGCCTTTTTCCCACGGGGATAGGCAGAGATTACATCCTTCCACTTGCTACGGTCCTTACATATCTCTTTCGCTTCATCTACTTTCATAACATTCCTCATACATGCTCGACGATTGCGGGTACTTCTGACCTGGCCTTTTTTGAGGACACTTTCGATTTGTTCGAAATATGTTCGCCTAGGTCTTCCTCGTCCCGTGTCTCCACTCACTCCAGCTTCATAAATCATTTTGGCCAGTCTACTTTCATCCATCCGTACCACATGCCCAAACCACCCAAGTTAAAATATATATATGTATAATATCTGTATGTCTATCCGTTACCCTAGATCCCATAACACAAGCCTTCAGAGCTTACTTTGAGCTAGGGTAATGATGTAAGAAATTTTTATTTTTTTAAATAATCTGTTTTGGTGTACATATCGCACTAATAATACAATAGTGTATCAACTCAAAATCGATCATTTTTCAGAATCAACAAAAAACTTATTACTCACTTCATGTAAGAGTTGCAAATTGAATAACTGTCACATAAGTTTTTTAATTTATCCTTATTCTGTTTTTGCACTAATCGAACGACGGTCTTGATCACGCGTGAGGAATCAAATTTTGCGTGTGTCAAGTACGACGTTTTGAGTTGATACACTATTATTATTAGACGTTTTGAGTTGATACACTAGTATTATTAGTGCGATATACTTTTCTACGACTTTGCAAAACATTTCAAGGTATGATTTAATGTAATAATGAATCGACAGAAACTTCTGTAGTATATCAGAGTTACTGCCGTACCAACACCTAGATTTTATTTGTTATTCTGATGTATAAACTATATTATTGTAAAGTTTCATTTAAATCCATTCCGTAGTTTTACGTCGAAGAGTAAGGAACATCCCTCCATACAACTTTTGCGCTTATAATATTAGTAGGATTTCTGATCTGAGTATCCCTCTATTTCTCTCCCTCGCATACGATATAAACTAATTTTAGCTATTCATGGCGGCCTTGTTTTATCAAACTGCTTGCTGAAATGTGTTAATATATTTACAGATTATTTTTGACGTTCTATTTAATTTTTTTAACTGTTTGTTGTATTGGGCGTTCCCTCATCGTGGCAGATATTCTAGCCTAAATAGTGCACATTCAGTTGTTAATATTCGGAATATATAAAATTTTAAGTCGACAATATAAATGTTCTAGAAAAATGAAACATGATTGCAAAATGTAATGTTTTGTTGTAACAATAAATAGTTCATTTTGAATTCATTACTGACTTATATATTCCTTCATAGACTATGATTTTAGTTGGCCACGCCTACAATAAAAACGAAACAGGTGAGTAATTAAATTCGATAAAAAACGTTAAACGAACCCTAATGAATCACAAATTTTCAATTATTTAAACTTTTCGTTATCTTGTGGTAAAATTTTCGTCAAGTTCTGACGAAACATACATTATGTTATATAACATCAATTGGAAATATCAAGGTCATAACAATAAAAAATTGTAATTTATAAAATTTATTGTGCTCGCGCTGTGGTAGAACTCGTTCATTGAATACGATGGGCATGGCTCGTTTATTCCGCCAAACCTTAAACCAATTCTTTTTAAACATCGCCTCGCACTAGAATTTGGATGCTGTATCGTAGATGTAGTCACAAACATGGAATTTCAAATGCACACACACACGCAGACCGGAACAAGTTTTTCCAGGTCGAACAAAATATTTGTCTCGTGGGGGAATTGACTACCTGTTGCTTAGTAGCTAATCACTCGACCGCTGCGTTAAACGTGACATCAAATTGGATGAATGTAATGTTTACGATGTTGGTATGGTTGCGCAGGAGACGCTCAGCAGCCAGCTGCCCGTGTTCGAGGAATTTCTGGACAAGGCGCCGAAGTCGGGCGGGTACGACGCGGTGCGGCAGAGCGTGGTGCTGCTGGTGGGCTCGCTGGCGCGGCACCTGGCGCCCGACGACGCGCGCCGCCGGCCCATCGCGCTGCGGCTCGTGGCCGCGCTGTCCACGCCCAGCCAGCAGGTCTCACTGCCGCCCTACATACGTATGCAGGCCCGGGGACGGCCCGCCTGTACGAGGGCGTCGTGCGATCCGTGGCCATGTATGGGGCTCCCGCGTGGTCGCAAGACTGTGCGAGGTCTCCCCGCTGCAGAGCTCTGCTACGGAACCTGCAGCGGATAATGGCCATACGGATCGTGCGAGGCTACCGTACAATCTCGTACGAGGCGGCGACGGTTCTGGGACGCTCCCCCCATTCGAAATCCTGGCCAACATGTACGCGGCGACGTATGCGTCGTGGCGTGTCGACCGGGGAGCGATGGGGGGAGCGCCCTGGAACCCGCGCACGAAGTGCCTAAGTGGAAGTGGCACCGACGGATTGTGGCGGCCTGGCGTGCGCAGCTCGAATTACGGATCTGCGCGCGCCAGCGGGCCGTCGGTGCCGTACTCCCGCACCTCGAAGCTTGACTCCACGGGAAGGAGGAAGTCACCTACCGATTGACTCAGATACTCACCGGGCACGGCTGCTTCGGAGAGTATCTGTGTCGAATAGGACGGGAGGGATCGACACATTGCCACCACTGCGCATCCGACCTCGACTCGGCCCAGCACACGCTGGCGGAGTGCCCCGCGTGGGCCTCCGAGCGCCGAGTCTTGGTCGCAGATATCGGACGAGATCTGTCTCCGCCGGCATTGATTGAGGCAATGCTGGCGGACGAGGGAGATTGGAGGGCTGTGGCCTCCTTCTGTGTAGCAGTGATGCTCCAGAAGGAGGCCGCCGAGCGGGGTCGGGAGATGGCCGATCCCGCTCGAAGAAGGCGGCGCCGGGCTCGGTAGCACAGCTGCGGCGCCGCCGCGGGTCGCCGGCGGGCGCGAGGAAGTCGCGACCGCTACGGCGACCCGGGATGGACCACGCCCCTTCCGTGCCCGGGGGGCGTCGTCGGTGGAGGAGACCGGGGGAGGTAGTGTAGCCTCCCCCGAGGAGGGCTCACCTGTATCGACGGGGGAGCGGAGGATGGGGGTTCCCGGAAGTATCTTGGTGTTCCCGGGGCTCCCTACATGCCTGAGGAAGGCCATCCCTGAGGTTTTTAGTGGGTAGGCCTCCCCCTTCTGGGGAGGAGAGCCCCACATAACCGCCGGCTCGCCACAGCCGGGGTATGCAACTTAATGCATTTTCCTCAGGGGAACAAAAAAAAAGGCTTCTCCCTTGTGCTTAATTCTATCACAAAACAGCAATTTTCGCATTGCTGTGTTCTATTTTGAAGGTATTAAATTACTGCGTACTGTGACTAAATCTTGTCACAATTTGTGATTTGCTACAAATCTCACAGGAATTACATAGTACTATACACGTACGTACGTATGTTTTTTATATCTCTGTAGTTGAAACATGCCTCAATATATACAGATGAATGCATTTTAATAATTTATTAAATTAAAAAATCACCCGTTCTTCAATATTTGAGGAGTATTGATACATGTGTATTAACTTGGAGCCAACGACTTCCATCAGGTCCAAGAAGCGGTGAGCAATTGCTTACCACACTTGGTGAGCTCCCCCGCGCTGGCGGACGAGATCCCCGCCATCATGAACAAGCTGATGAAACAGCTGCTTACCGCAGAGAAATACGGCGATCGAAAGGTAATTTGCAAATTCGTATTGTTACCGATATTCGATAAAAAACATCGAGACCTATTTATTCGTAAAGCCAACACAATATACGTATTCGAATTACTATCCGTATTTTGGTCGTAAGTCTTCAATTCCGCATTTAGAGATCGCTTTAAGTTGGATTTAAATTGCGACTGGTTTGTGTATCTTTTTTCCACAGGACGGATGAAGTCGAATTAGATAGAACTAGGCCTAGTAGACCTGAAGGATTTAGGTATCCTATTGCCAGCCTGGCGCTGTGTTAAATATCGTGCTTATGCGCTTGCACCTCAGGTCCTCATGACCTGAGGATCTGATGCGAACTATCATGGATGTGCAGCACAGATGTCGTCGCAAGCATTGCCTGAAGATCCTACCCTGGGTAATTGGTTATGTTTGCTAAAACATGTTTAGGTTTGCGATACCTGTACCCACCCTAATTAAGACTTATATACTCTTCAGTGGCCTTGGAAAACTGTTCGGAAACTCGTGAGCTAAATCACCGTTATTATTATGATTATCTCGTCCAGAACAGAACTGTTTTGGATGGCGCTTCAGGAAGCTGTTAACATCTTCATTGTTTATCTCCTATGTTGTTGGCATAAAAATTGTGGTTGAAATTGTTTACGATGGAGAAAGTGCCAGATCATTAGTATTATATGGAGTAAGGCAGTAGAAGCTCCAGTTATGGACCCATATCGTAAAGTAGCTGCTCCAAACTGGCGTAGTTCATAGAATGCCAAATGGGGAACATGCAATAATAATATTTATGAAAATTTTGTTATTAAAATGTTAAAAAAATATAATTGTAGTAACACTGCAAGGATTATATTTAAAATAATGTTGTTTTTTAACAATAATTACATATCAAAAGTAACGTAAAACGGACCGGATTTAAAACACCAATCAGCGTTCAGTGACATCACTCCTGTTATGACAACTTATTTGAGGTTATAAGTTGTAGTAAAAGTGAACAATTAAACCTAAAATTAATTGCGTTTTTCGAATAAAAATGGAAGTTGGGTTTTCCAAAGCAGATTCTAGGACTCTGCCAAAAGTTAATGTTGACATGGTAGTGACATTTTTTGTTGAAAGTTCCGAGTTTTGAAGTGTAGAAATGAAAGGGACTAAACAAAAAGACATTGAATAGTTTGGGTAAGTGTTTCTTTTGTGTACAAGCAGATTAACTAAGTTTACAATAAATATATCCGCCGACTTACGTCAAAGTGGTCTTCACAGCATCGAATGATAGTCTTTGGGGAATAAATGTCATTCCTCTTCGCCGCTTGAAACTCAGTCGTAGGTCAGAAGGTCTGGTCAAAAACAATTTATTAGGAAACTTATTTTAAGTAGATGGACACATTGGCACAAAACATACGTCCATACGGCTATTTTTCGGAGTAGCAATGGTATAGTTATGATCACCTGATGTTGATGGATAGTCTATTGTAATTTTTTACAAAATAATTCTTTTGGAAGTCGAGATAGATGCATAAACAACTAAAGCCAGCAATAACACGCGCAGTACAATCAGTGAGCCAGTGACAGTGACAGACAGGAGTGACGTCATACGAACTATAGGTCCTTTTTCGCGCGTAAATTTAAATTGAGAATTTTATACCGTAATTTTTGCAGTAATATACAGTCTTTCAATTTTTTTATATACTTGTGGTCTATTCTATATGGAGTTCTTTAAAATGAGCACAAATATATTGCATGTTCCCTATTGTCATTTTATTTCCCAAAATAATGTTAAGACTATTTTTTGAAATCTTGTTGATTGGTCATGTTCAGGGCGCTGCATACGGCATCGCCGGCATTATCAAAGGTCTCGGGATTCTGTCGCTGAAGCAATTGGATGTGATGGGAAAGCTCACAGATGCGATACAGGAGAAAAAGAATTATAAGTATCGGGAAGGTATGTTTTTTAGTACTTTCAAAATATCCATATTATCTTAATTGTCTAGCTTCCTCGACTTTCATTATAACCTGTTACCATTTATAACCTGATCCTCCTTCAGGATAAATTATAGTTATGTATACATAGTTAAGTAACTAGTTAGGAATATCTGGTTATGCATAAAAATATATAACTGTCATTTTTAATGTATGTTAATGCTCGCAATTTATCGCTCCTGGTCACGCTATTCCTCTCCAAGGTCTCATTTCCACTGCATTTATCCCCAGTATTTCAATGATATTATTGCAAGCGCATTGACCTCATGGGGTGGGACCGCAAAAACATCCATGAGAGAGCACAAAAGGCCTTTTAATTATCTACGTTTCGTTCTTTTCTTTTTTCCACGCATCTCCTATATAAGTATTGTAAAGTGTTAACTGCCAGACAACTATTTATAATGAATACAGGCCTTAAACAGCACTCAGCACTTCCCTTTAGCACCGAACATACTAACAAAAGACGGAGGGATATTTGTGCTCAAAATATAGGATATAAGCATACTTTCTTGGCCAGATTTTATGTATTCCTGGGACCTTTTCTATATAATAGATTAAACACCAAGCTATGTATGTTTAATTGTACCTATCATAAAGCTAAAATACTTCTTCAAGAAGCACTTCAGGTTATGTCGTATGACGATACAGAGAAACTATCACTAGTTACCAAATAATTTGTATTTTTATTTATATTTAAATATCTTTCTTAGTTTGTTTAAATTTAGTTGTTAATCAGATATACTATACATTTTGCATTTGATTTAAGTGTCCATATTTTTATTTTGTAATTATAAGCCTGAGATACAGGTTAACCCTAGTTTAGATATGTTCATAGTTATATAATACGTGTATACATAAACTTTAGCTAAAAAAATGTAATATTGAGTATAGAGGTCATTAAACAAATGATGATCATTATTGAGGGTTATCGTTCGCCAGGCGCGCTGTTCGGGTTCGAGATGCTGTGCTACAAGCTGGGCCGGCTGTTCGAGCCGTACATCGTGCACGTGCTGCCGCACCTGCTGCTGTGCTTCGGCGACAGCTCGCAGTACGTGCGCGCGGCCGCCGACGACACCGCCAAGCTCATCATGAGCAAGCTCAGCGCGCACGGCGTCAAGCTGGTGCTGCCCTCGCTGCTGCAGGCGCTGCAGGACGACAACTGGCGCACCAAGGCCGGTGAGTCGCCCACACGCTCATCATGAGCAAGCTCAGCGCGCACGGCGTCAAGCTGGTGCTGCCCTCGCTGCTGCAGGCGCTGCAGGACGACAACTGGCGCACCAAGGCCGGTGAGTCGCCCACACGCTCATCATGAGCAAGCTCAGCGCGCACGGCGTCAAGCTGGTGCTGCCCTCGCTGCTGCAGGCGCTGCAGGACGACAACTGGCGCACCAAGGCCGGTGAGTCGCCCACACGCTCATCATGAGCAAGCTCAGCGCGCACGGCGTCAAGCTGGTGCTGCCCTCGCTGCTGCAGGCGCTGCAGGACGACAACTGGCGCACCAAGGCCGGTGAGTCGCCCACACGCTCATCATGAGCAAGCTCAGCGCGCACGGCGTCAAGCTGGTGCTGCCCTCGCTGCTGCAGGCGCTGCAGGACGACAACTGGCGCACCAAGGCCGGTGAGTCGCCCACACGCTCATCATGAAGCAAGCTCAGCGCGCACGGCGTCAAGCTGGTGCTGCCCTCGCTGCTGCAGGCGCTGCAGGACGACAACTGGCGCACCAAGGCCGGTGAGTCGCCCACACGCTCATCATGAGCAAGCTCAGCGCGCACGGCGTCAAGCTGGTGCTGCCCTCGCTGCTGCAGGCGCTGCAGGACGACAACTGGCGCACCAAGGCCGGTGAGTCGCCCACACGCTCATCATGAGCAAGCTCAGCGCGCACGGCGTCAAGCTGGTGCTGCCCTCGCTGCTGCAGGCGCTGCAGGACGACAACTGGCGCACCAAGGCCGGTGAGTCGCCCACACGCTCATCATGAGCAAGCTCAGCGCGCACGGCGTCAAGCTGGTGCTGCCCTCGCTGCTGCAGGCGCTGCAGGACGACAACTGGCGCACCAAGGCCGGTGAGTCGCCCACACGCTCATCATGAGCAAGCTCAGCGCGCACGGCGTCAAGCTGGTGCTGCCCTCGCTGCTGCAGGCGCTGCAGGAGGACAACTGGCGCACCAAGGCCGGTGAGTCGCCCACACGCTCATCATGAGCAAGCTCAGCGCGCACGGCGTCAAGCTGGTGCTGCCCTCGCTGCTGCAGGCGCTGCAGGACGACAACTGGCGCACCAAGGCCGGTGAGTCGCCCACACGCTCATCATGAGCAAGCTCAGCGCGCACGGCGTCAAGCTGGTGCTGCCCTCGCTGCTGCAGGCGCTGCAGGAGGACAACTGGCGCACCAAGGCCGGTGAGTCGCCCACACGCTCATCATGAGCAAGCTCAGCGCGCACGGCGTCAAGCTGGTGCTGCCCTCGCTGCTGCAGGCGCTGCAGGACGACAACTGGCGCACCAAGGCCGGTGAGTCGCCCACACGCTCATCATGAGCAAGCTCAGCGCGCACGGCGTCAAGCTGGTGCTGCCCTCGCTGCTGCAGGCGCTGCAGGACGACAACTGGCGCACCAAGGCCGGTGAGTCGCCCACACGCTCATCATGAGCAAGCTCAGCGCGCACGGCGTCAAGCTGGTGCTGCCCTCGCTGCTGCAGGCGCTGCAGGACGACAACTGGCGCACCAAGGCCGGTGAGTCGCCCACACGCTCATCATGAGCTAGCTCAGCGCGCACGGCGTCAAGCTGGTGCTGCCTCGCTGCTGCAGGCGCTGCAGGACGACAACTGGCGCACCAAGGCCGGTGAGTCGCCCACACGCTCATCATGAAGCAAGCTCAGCGCGCACGGCGTCAAGCTGGTGCTGCCCTCGCTGCTGCAGGCGCTGCAGGAGGACAACTGGCGCACCAAGGCCGGTGAGTCGCCCACACGCTCATCATGAGCAAGCTCAGCGCGCACGGCGTCAAGCTGGTGCTGCCCTCGCTGCTGCAGGCGCTGCAGGACGACAACTGGCGCCACCAAGGCCGGTGAGTCGCCCACACGCTCATCATGAGCAAGCTCAGCGCGCACGGCGTCAAGCTGGTGCTGCCCTCGCTGCTGCAGGCGCTGCAGGACGACAACTGGCGCACCAAGGCCGGTGAGTCGCCCACACGCTCATCATGAGCAAGCTCAGCGCGCACGGCGTCAAGCTGGTGCTGCCCTCGCTGCTGCAGGCGCTGCAGGACGACAACTGGCGCACCAAGGCCGGTGAGTCGCCCACACGCTCATCATGAGCAAGCTCAGCGCGCACGGCATCAAGCTGGTGCTGCCCTCGCTGCTGCAGGCGCTGCAGGACGACAACTGGCGCACCAAGGCCGGTGAGTCGCCCACACGCTCATCATGAGCAAGCTCAGCGCGCACGGCATCAAGCTGGTGCTGCCCTCGCTGCTGCAGGCGCTGCAGGACGACAACTGGCGCACCAAGGCCGGTGAGTCGCCCACACGCTCATCATGAGCAAGCTCAGCGCGCACGGCATCAAGCTGGTGCTGCCCTCGCTGCTGTAGGCGCTGCAGGACGACAACTGGCGCACCAAGGCCGGTGAGTCGCCCACACGCTCATCATGAGCAAGCTCAGCGCGCACGGCATCAAGCTGGTGCTGCCCTCGCTGCTGCAGGCGCTGCAGGACGACAACTGGCGCACCAAGGCCGGTGAGTCGCCCACACGCTCATCATGAGCAAGCTCAGCGCGCACGGCATCAAGCTGGTGCTGCCCTCGCTGCTGCAGGCGCTGCAGGACGACAACTGGCGCACCAAGGCCGGTGAGTCGCCCACACGCTCATCATGAGCAAGCTCAGCGCGCACGGCGTCAAGCTGGTGCTGCCCTCGCTGCTGCAGGCGCTGCAGGACGACAACTGGCGCACCAAGGCCGGTGAGTCGCCCACACGCTCATCATGAGCAAGCTCAGCGCGCACGGCGTCAAGCTGGTGCTGCCCTCGCTGCTGCAGGCGCTGCAGGACGACAACTGGCGCACCAAGGCCGGTGAGTCGCCCACACGCTACAAACCGTCGCAGCTTGCTTCTTGTGCCTCTGTGCTTCGTGTGCGTGTCTCTCTCTTTCAGTAAACTATCTTTTTTTTTTTTTGTTCCCCTGAGGAAAATGCATTAAATTGCATACCCCGGCTGTGGCGAGCCGGTGGTTATGTGGAGCTCTCCTCCCCAGAATGGGGAGGCCTACCCACTGAAAACCTCAGGGATGGCCTTCCTCAGGCATGTAGGGAGCCCCCGGGAACATCAAGCAACTTCCGGGAACCCCCAGCCTCCGCTCCCCTGCCTAGAGGGGAGCCCTCCTCGGGGGAGGCTACTACCCCCCCGGTCTCCTCTACCGACGACGCCCCCCGGCCACGGAAGGGGCGTGATCCGTCCCGGTTCAGTAAACTATCTAATAACTAAGGTTTCGTCTTTTATGACGACGTCTTTTTATCAAAAGTAGCGCAATTCAATTCTACGTCCGAGTCCATTATGATACTGCACGCCTAGTGTTACTTTACAGGGGTTGTCGAAGTAAAAGGACAACCCTGCAGTAAACAGAATTTATTAGGCGTGGTTCGAACCAGCTTTCATCTTCTAGTAAGGAGGTTTCACTTTCGAGGTCCCAATAAAGCTAGTACTCTCCTGGCTGAACTAGATGGCTGCACGGATCCTTGTAGTCGAGGAGTAGATGAAACTATACGAACAGGCCCAATCAATCCTGTTTCGTTCTGTTCTTAGGATTCGTGTCTGTGGTCACGGACGTCAGCACGAATCTGGGACCCTGGAATGCCACACAATAACAATATTGAATCCAGGCTTAGATATAAGCTCGGAGGGTCGGTAGGCCACAAGTAGCTGTCGCGTGCTTCAGCTACTTTTGTAGCTGCGTCCAGCTTCTCGTGGCTCGCGTGCGACGACACTCAAGCAAATGGCGTGCGGTATGCGCAGGTTCGATCGAGCTGCTGGGCGCGATGGCGTACTGCGCGCCCAAGCAGCTGTCGTCGTGCCTGCCGTCCATCGTGCCCAAGCTCATCGAGGTGCTGAGCGACTCGCACATGCGCGTGCAGGAGGCCGGCGCCGAGGCGCTCAAGGTCATCGGCTCCGTCATTCGCAACCCCGAGATACAAGGTGGCCTGTCAACTCCCACTAACTGCTGCTCCTTTTATTTATATTATGGCTTGCCAACTAAACACATAAACGTAAAGACTATAAGTATTACATTTCAATAAAGATTAATATTTCATATTTATTTAAATTATAGGTCATTATTCTAATTCTAAATAAAAAAAACATTCATAATTTACACACAAAGAAAAATTACTTTAAAATCTAGGATGACAGCGAATTATCGGAGACAGTAATTCAGAACTGTTCTCCGGAAACAATGCATCTTATACGAAAAAAATGTCTATATCCAAATTACGGCTCCGAAACACATCATTATAATTTGTTAAGATCGAGCTAATAGGACAGTAACGTCCGAATTTATTTGTTCTAAAATTTAATATAAACAGATGGAGAAATTAATATAATTTTGCGGCAGAAATAAATAACACAGAGGTACTTAAGCGGAGATCTTAGCCTTCCTCTGGTAAAAATGGAGCGAGTTCTCGATTTATCTTGTCTTTTGATTCCGATGAATTCTTTTGTAAATATATGTGGTATCAAAGACAATCAATAAGAAACGAATAAAGTTGGAGCAAGGTACACTGTGTAACCGCATAGAGTAGTGGCGGTTATCGCTCGTGGCTAAGCAGCAGTGGTGCGTGTGCGCAGCGATCGTGGCAATCAATAAAAAATAAATAAAGTTAGAGCAAGGTTGTTGTAGTAGACTGCGTGGCCGCATAAAGTAGTGGCAGTTGTCGCTCGTGGCTAAGCGGCAGTGGTGCGTGTGCGCAGCGATCGTGCCGGTGCTGCTGCAGGCGCTGCAGGACCCGTCCAGCCGCACGTCGGCGTGCCTGCAGACGCTGCTGGACACGAAGTTCGTGCACTTCATCGACGCGCCGTCGCTGGCGCTCATCATGCCCGTGGTGCAGCGCGCCTTCCTGGACCGCAGCACGGAGACGCGCAAGATGGCCGCGCAGATCATCGGCAACATGTACTCGCTCACCGACCAGAAGGACCTCACGCCCTACCTGCCCAACATCATCCCCGGCCTCAAGAGCTCGCTGCTCGACCCCGTGCCCGAGGTGACGCCCTTCCTCATGACCTTCCTTTTATTATTCTTTTTTCCTGTGTCGTGGATGCACTCAAAAAATCTATAAAAAAAATTCAATGTCTGTGACTGTACCCACGATACAGGATAAAAATCTTAGTAATAATAGCCAAAGTTAAAAAAGAAAGAAACAGGTCCTTGGAGGTAAAGAGCTTAAGTGGTACATAAGTAGTGCTCGGAATAGGTAGTTTAATTTTATCGAGAACTATACATAACCTTGAATACAGTGATACGGTGATGAACTAAAAAATACATTTGTTGGCACTTCATTTGAATCTGATGATCTCAACTGATTTGTTCATCTCGAGAATTCATGAGGCCTTAGTATACAAAGTCAATCTTAGTTTGCCGTGAAATATCAAAGAGTGACTAAAATAAGACTAACTATATACCACTGAAACAGACCATAATTCATTGCTCACCAAAAGTCCAAAATTAATAACTTTTTATTTTCACTAATGCTAGTTCCTTTTGGTCTTTATCCATTATTTATATCTTAGATAGGATTTTTCATATTACTGACATAGGTTTTGAACTTTTATTAATATTTATTTGTAATGTTGATGTATATGTAATGTTAACAGTCTTTTTTTTATACATTCTTTTATATAAACAAAGCCATACATCTTAGATTAAGCCGACTTATTCAAAAACATTAGGTTCTATTCCATTATACTACAAATTCCTAATTAGTTAACAAAGCAATAACGGTTATCAATTAGGAGAAATATGGAGGAAATAATAAATTAATTAGAAACTTGGGATCTTAAATGTGTAACAAAACTTAACAATTGGTCACTATGTTTATCCTTAAATCTAGAGATCAAATGGAGTTAAAAATAAATAATAAATCTTTCTTGTGGGTCTGGGTGTCCTGTAAAAAAGAAGTCCTTGTTGTTTGTTGTTGTTATTTTTTCAATTTTGCACTTTAATACCAAGTAAAGAAGGTTTTCCTCTCTATGGCACACCGTACAAATAGGACTATCTACCTTTTTCATGTTAACATTCAAAATGTTACAAATTTGATGTTTATTGCAAATTAAATGTGCAAAAAGAGTATCCAGATATAGGTAGCACTTATATACTTAATCGGCACAGCAACTTAGAATATTCTGTAACTGTTCATATTATAAAATTTTTATCAGTGCTATTATTATTTATATCAAATTGTTTATTTAATTGTTATATTTGAATTAGCTATGTATTAAAAAAAATAGTGTTGCAAGCTAGAGGTATGGTTTGGGTATGGTATGGGTATGGTACGGCAGCAGTGCGCCAGCGCCAGCGCCAGTGACGTTGACGTGGTGGCGTGCCGCAGGTGCGGTCGGTGTCGGCGCGCGCGCTGGGCGCCATGGTGCGCGGCATGGGCGAGGGCAGCTTCGAGGAGCTGCTGCCGTGGCTCATGCACACGCTCACCTCCGAGGCCAGCTCCGTGGACCGCTCGGGCGCCGCGCAGGGGCTCTCCGAGGTCGTGGCCGGCCTCGGCGTGCACAAGCTGCACAAGATCATGCCCGGTGCGTGCCCACACCCACACCTGCACGCACACATCTGCACGCACACGTACTGCACACACGCGCATTTTGTATCCTGACACGGTTTCCCATTCCTGATAATTGTCTGTAATACTTCTAGAGGAGAAATCAATACTTTTGTACAAGACATCACTATTTTGTAAAAATTGGTTGTCTGTAGAACTCCGTCTACTGCCGATATTTGAACGTGACAACGTCTATTACATGGTAATTTTTTTCTGGGTGCAATAAAATTATTTAAAATAAAGTAATGTATAACATTTATATTTTTATTTAATAGTTTGTTTAAATTTTCTGCTTCTGAAGTTGTACATAAATTAATTATTATGAGTAATGTGCGTGGCTCCGTGTGGCGTCAGATTCGGCCGTTACGGTGTTTTCGAGAATGACTCCACGCCGTACCAATTTAATAGACGTTGTCACGTCAAAAAAATCTAATAAATCGTGTGCTGATTTTCGGTTCCTTATTTAGACGTAATGAAACCGGGTTTGAAGTGGTTTATTGCCGGTGATGAAAAGTAAATGACGTACGATACAAACGTCCGAAAAAGATCGTGGTCAAAATCCACTAACTAGTTGGACTAGGACGTTTGTTCAATCAACGTTCAGCCTAGTCATTCAATTAAATGTCGTCATTCAATGAACACGCTAGTGGTACAATCAAATAGCAGATTCAACGAGATGACTGCGACATATCCATATATCCCTTATACTTTCAGAGTTTCGCCTATTTTTTCAAAGTAGAGTCAGATTTATGTCAAGAGAGGACTGCCAAAATTAGTTTTCGTAAAAAATACAAAGATATTTCTTCCCAAATTTAGTATGTTAATTAAATAACAAAAAATTTTTCTGGGTGCAATGAAATTATTTACAATAAAGTAATGTATAACATTTATATTTTTATTACGTTGCCGTGTGGCGTCAGATCGGTCGTTACGCCGTTCGTGGACTCCGTGTGGCGTCAGATTCGGCCGTTACGATGTTTTCGAGAATGACTCCACGCCGTACCAATTTAATAGACGTTATCACGTCAAAAAAAGTTTTTAACACATACAAATTACGCAAAATATGTAATATACACCAACAAATGACCACGTTAGTAACGTGTCATATATCATGAACTAATTATCGTTATTTATACTGCGTGAACAGACATAATAGCGACCGCAGAACGCACAGACATCGCGCCGCACGTGAAGGACGGCTACATAATGATGTTCATATACATGCCGGGCGCGTTCACGGACGAGTTCACGCCGTACATCGGGCAGATCATCAACCCGATCCTGAAGGCGCTGGCCGACGAGAACGAGTACGTGCGCGAGACCGCGCTGAAGGCGGGCCAGCGCATCGTGACGCTGTACGCCGAGTCCGCCATCACGCTGCTGCTGCCCGAGCTGGAGCGCGGGCTGTTCGACGACAACTGGCGCATCCGCTACAGCAGCGTGCAGCTGCTGGGCGACCTGCTGTACCGCATCTCCGGCGTGTCCGGCAAGATGAGCACCGAGACCGCCTCCGAGGACGACAACTTCGGCACCGAGCACTCGCACCGCGCCATCATGGGCGCGCTGGGCTCCGAGCGGCGCAACCGCGTGCTGGCCGGCCTGTACATGGGCCGCAGCGACGTGGCGCTCATGGTGCGCCAGGCCGCGCTGCACGTGTGGAAGGTACGTGGTGCGCCAGGCCGCGCTGCACGTGTGGAAGGTACGTGGTGCGCCAGGCCGCGCTGCACGTGTGGAAGGTACGTGGTGCGCCAGGCCGCGCTGCACGTGTGGAAGGTACGTGGTGCGCCAGGCCGCGCTGCACGTGTGGAAGGTACGTGGTGCGCCAGGCCGCCAGGCCGCGCTGCACGTGTGGAAGGTACGTGGTGCGCCAGGCCGCGCTGCACGTGTGGAAGGTACGTGGTGCGCCAGGCCGCCAGGCCGCGCTGCACGTGTGGAAGGTACGTGGTGCGCCAGGCCGCGCTGCACGTGTGGAAGGTACGTGGTGCGCCAGGCCGCGCTGCACGTGTGGAAGGTACGTGGTGCGCCAGGCCGCGCTGCACGTGTGGAAGGTACGTGGTGCGCCAGGCCGCCAGGCCGCGCTGCACGTGTGGAAGGTACGTGGTGCGCCAGGCCGCGCTGCACGTGTGGAAGGTACGTGGTGCGCCAGGCCGCCAGGCCGCGCTGCACGTGTGGAAGGTACGTGGTGCGCCAGGCCGCGCTGCACGTGTGGAAGGTACGTGGTGCGCCAGGCCGCGCTGCACGTGTGGAAGGTACGTGGTGCGCCAGGCCGCGCTGCACGTGTGGAAGGTACGTGGTGCGCCAGGCCGCCAGGCCGCGCTGCACGTGTGGAAGGTACGTGGTGCGCCAGGCCGCGCTGCACGTGTGGAAGGTACGTGGTGCGCCAGGCGCGCCAGGCCGCGCTGCACGTGTGGAAGGTACGTGGTGCGCCAGGCCGCGCTGCACGTGTGGAAGGTACGTGGTGCGCCAGGCCGCGCTGCACGTGTGGAAGGTACGTGGTGCGCCAGGCCGCGCTGCACGTGTGGAAGGTACGTGGTGCGCCAGGCCGCGCTGCACGTGTGGAAGGTACGTGGTGCGCCAGGCCGCGCTGCACGTGTGGAAGGTACGTGGTGCGCCAGGCCGCGCTGCACGTGTGGAAGGTACGTGGTGCGCCAGGCCGCGCTGCACGTGTGGAAGGTACGTGGTGCGCCAGGCCGCGCTGCACGTGTGGAAGGTACGTGGTGCGCCAGGCCGCCAGGCCGCGCTGCACGTGTGGAAGGTACGTGGTGCGCCAGGCCGCCAGGCCGCGCTGCACGTGTGGAAGGTACGTGGTGCGCCAGGCCGCGCTGCACGTGTGGAAGGTACGTGGTGCGCCAGGCCGCGCTGCACGTGTGGAAGGTACGTGGTGCGCCAGGCCGCGCTGCACGTGTGGAAGGTACGTGGGGCGCCAGGCCGCGCTGCACGTGTGGAAGGTACGTGGTGCGCCAGGCCGCGCTGCACGTGTGGAAGGTACGTGGTGCGCCAGGCCGCGCTGCACGTGTGGAAGGTACGTGGTGCGCCAGGCCGCGCTGCACGTGTGGAAGGTACGTGGTGCGCCAGGCCGCCAGGCCGCGCTGCACGTGTGGAAGGTACGTGGTGCGCCAGGCCGCCAGGCCGCGCTGCACTTATCAAATTAGCATGAAACAATTACGAACTCATATATCACTGTTTTAATTATTAAAATATAAATCTAATAATTCTATTACGCCCATATATATACTAACGTTGTCTCTTGGCATATGACACGATATAATGAAATGGTGTATTAAATGAAAATATGAACATAAAAGTACCCGTACTACGCGCAGGTGGTGGTGACGAACACCCCCAAGACGCTGCGCGAGATCCTGCCGACGCTGTTCGGGCTGCTGCTGGGCTGCCTGGCCTCCACCAGCTACGACAAGCGGCAGGTGGCGGCGCGGACCCTTGGAGACCTCGTGCGCAAGGTAATACCCTCAACATATGATAAAATTATAAATTAAATTGAAAATGTTAATATTTCATATTAAGAGGCTTCTTTGTAAAATGTACTTCATGTGACATGGATGGAATGGAATGTATCCAATCGATTTCTGGTGGCGTTCCAGTTGGGCGAGCGCGTGCTGCCGGAGATCGTGCCCATCCTGGAGCGCGGGCTGCGGTCGGAGCGCGCCGACCAGCGGCAGGGCGTCTGCATCGGCCTGGGCGAGATCCTGTCCTCCACGTCGCGGGACGCCGTGCTCAGCTTCGCGGACGGACTGGTCAGTGCGCGGTGGGCGGGCGGCGGGCGGGCGGCGGGCTGCGTGTGGCTCGGCGAGCTCGGCGTAACGGTGTCCGGTGACTGCAGGTGCCGACGGTGCGCACGGCGCTGTGCGACCCGCTGCCCGAGGTGCGGCTGGCGGCGGCGCGCACGTTCGACTCGCTGCACGCCACCATCGGCAACAAGGCGCTGGACGACATCCTGCCGCACATGCTGCGCGGCCTGCACGACCCCGACCCGGCCGTCGCGGACGCCACGCTCGACGGACTCAAGCAGGTAACGCCTGTGGACTGTACTCACTCTTTTTTATCTTTGAAAATCCCTTCAAACCAATACTTCCCTTGGGTCAATGGTGTAGGCATGTTATCTACCGGGACACGTGGCAGTAGAATCGCGCAAACGCACGCATGGGCCTAGGTAACTTTGGGGGTATAGTGGGTGCCGCTTATACGAGGACGTCATGCGATCCGTGTCATGTATGGGGCCCCCGTGTGTTCGCGAGACTGCACGAGGTCCCCCGCTGCTGCTACGGAGCCTGCAGCGGATAATGGCCATACGGATCGTAAGAGGCTACCGGACCATCTCGTAGGAGGCGACGACGGTTCTGAAACGCTCCCCCCATTCGACATCCTGGCCGACAAGTACGCGGCGACGTATGCGTCGCAGCGTGTCGACAGAGAGATCGATGGGGGGAACGTCTTGGAACTCGCGCACGAAGTGCCTACAACGGATTGTGGCGGCCTGGCGTGTGTAGGCCTCCCCCTTCTGGGGAGGAGAGCTCCACATAACTGCCGGCTCGCCGCAGCCGGGGTATGTAATTTAATGCAATTTCCTCAGGGGAAAATTAGGGATTGATACTGATTTTCTGTCTGTCTGTCAACCGTTATAGAAACAAACTACTCGACGGATTTTAACGAAACTTGGTACAGCTATTTTTCATACTCCTGTTATAATATACTTTTCATCACGCTACGTGTTATTATTGTCATGTGTATTTGTGTTTTGTTAATTCAGTGACATTTATGTGTATTATTGCGTGATTTTATGTATACTTGTTTCTTTATTGTAATTAATAATAAATTTATCAATTATATGTGTCAGCACGGATGTGCTTGTTGGATTTTTGGTGTCCACTGAACTCGGCGGTGAGCCAATAGGTTTGTGAATGAATAAATAAATGAACTCTTTAATGATAATAAATTCATTTATTTGCGTAAACATGGTATACAAGCTGTCATATGGTTATATTATTGATCAAACATGTTTAGCTAATCTCATAGCATGCAAATGTTTTACTATTACATTAATGTGTTTAGGTTCAAAAATTCTTGGGCGCTATAAATATTAAATTTACAGAATTTTCCTAATACATAGACGTGTTTAGATTTAGAATTCTTGGACGCTATAAAAATTAAATTTACACAGCCATTTATATAATTCCTTTTTAAACGATCTGATATTATAGTTTTTTATGTCTTTTGGGATTTTATTATAAATTCTAATACACATATTTAGAACACTTTTACTATATTTTGCTAATCTCGGAAAATCATCCAAGATAAGCCTACCTGGATCTCGACAATTTCTAGGAAATTTATCACATGCAGTTTTAAAAAGATACTCCTGTCTTTTCACAAACACACTTCAGAAATATATAATGACGGTAGCGGTAACAAACCAAGTTCTCTAAATATCGGCCGACATGACACATCAGGTCTCAATCCATACATTGCCCGAATACACTTTTTTGTGCAATAAACGCTCTATTGTGGTCAGTACTATTACCCCATAAAATCAATCCATAGCGCATAATTGATTCCACGTATGCATGATAAGTAGTGACAGCAGTTGCCGTATTGGTAAACTTTGCGATATTTTTAAGAGTATAAACAAATTTATTCATTCGATTCTTCATCGACTCTTACTTCGTGGTAGTTTATCTATGTAGTGTTTGAGGATTGATCGATGAATTGGGTTGCGTGCGTCGGTAGATAATGGCGATAAAGTCGCGCGCGGTGCTGCCGTACCTCGTGCCGGTGCTGACGGCGGGCGGTGGCGGTGGCGGTGGCGGCGGTGGCGGCGGTGGCGGCGCAGGCGTGGACACGCGCGCGCTGTCGGCGCTGGCGGCGGCGGCGGGCCCCGCGCTGACGCGGCACCTGCCGCGCGTGCTGCCCGCGCTGCTGGCCGCGCTGGGGGCGCGCGCCGCCGGGGAGCGCGCCGCCGACCTGCCCGTGGACGCCGCCGAGCTGGAGCACTGCCGCGACGCGCTGCTGCCCGTCAACGACTCCGCCGGCGTGCGCTGGTACGCTCCTCGCCTGCACTCTTTGCAATTGCACACATTATGCCGTTTATTTCTTAATAGGGTATTACAGTCTAATTCAAAAAGTGTTTTAATTTAATCTGTTATTGATAAAATACCACAAAAAAATATAAATACATTTTTTTTATTTCAGTTATTTCATAAAAACGTGTTTTAATTACAATTCAAATTTGGGCGCGAAAACGCCAATTCTCAGGCCGCCATGTCTGTGACGTCACGGGCATTGTAAACATTACGCTTCGCTGAAAGAAATAAACATATTTTCGAAATAAATAATGAGTTTGAAGAGATGAAACGTGATAGTAATAACTGAGAAACTTCGTTAATCTAATAAATTACACAGTAGACATGTACAACAAAAACCGAGGTTGTTTATTTACAAGTCCATTGACGTCACAGCGAATGCAAACATGGCGTACAGCGTTTTTGACATTCGAAGCACAGATAAAAAAACTTGTATTTTCAAATTGAAATATTTAATTTATTTTGCAGTTTTATGAATAGAAATTAATATTTTTCGTTTGTTTTTTCATAAATGAACTATAAAAACATAAATTTAGATTTTATTTTTCATAGTGCGTAATACCCTATTTATATTACGCCATGGAAACAAGACAAGTAATTGCTTGGCAATCGATATTTTAGCTAGCTTACATGTAATAATAATTGCTATGAATGTAGCCTACTGCGACGATGATCGTAAATGCAGGTTGCGATTAAGTGAATGATGTCAGTCGCGGTGTTCGGTGACATACAATGACCGCTATATAATCGTGTTATAACACTTTGATTATATTATGTCCTGAGAGTTTTTTGTTATAATTGAATATACAAAACAAATATTTTCGATTCAGAATTTTGTGATTTATTGCCTATAATAATAATAATAATGGGGCGTAGGGAAGTGAAGACCCCATCGCCCGCTGGTGGGGCATTTAATGCCCCTTGACTGCCATAAATGCCCCATCAGTGCAGTCAGTCTCCCTCAGGGCAGCTTGTGGCGAGCTGTCGGTGAGTTGCGTCACCGAAGGTACCGATGTGCTTCAGGGGGGGCGTATGCCACCCGCCTCTGTCTTGCCTTAACCAACCGGACAGAGTGGAGTCGCAAGAGCAAATGCTCGAAGGGTGGAAGTGTAATAATGTCATAACGCCGACGGCGTCTCGATCGCTGTCGCAGACACACCTCTCTACACCCTTAGCCGTTCACGCCAATGTTGCTCTCTTCGCACCAATATTGTCTTAATTTTTGGAGGGCCCATTTAGTGAGCGGCGAGTCACCACCTGCCATATTTAAATCAATTAGGAGTCTTTGAGAAGGCAGGTGACCGGAGTCTTTTCCATAGCCCGGTTTTCATTACCACCTAAATCGAAATGCAATAGGCCACAAACGTTTTGACCACTAATGACAATAGTTTCTGTGCATCTAACTGGGTATAGTCTTTGGCTGCATTTTTCATGGTGCAGATAGAGATTAGACCCAGTTGGTACACTCCACGCACACTTTTTCGCTTAAATGGCCTCTACGCGTTGGATCTGTATCCCCGCGCAAGCCTTATAAAGGACCGTGTCTTATAAAGATACGTGATTTAAGCTACATAATAATAAATAAATAAATTACGTTTTTAGTTATTTTACAGTGTTTCAAAATTTTCATAAAGTTAGGTTTCTCAATTACTTTTATCTTAATTAAAAGTCACGTCACGTCTCGGACACAGCTTTTTCGTGTGCCTAAATTGGCAAACATATCGACAGCATCATTGACACGCTGCTGGAGTGGGTGCGCACGATGGAGGACGCGAAGCGCCGTGCCGCGGCGGCGCTACTGTGCGCCTTCGTGACTCACACGCGCGCCGACCTGGCGCCGCACGTGCCGCAGCTGTTGCGCGGGCTCATCCTGCTGCTGGCCGACAGCGACCGCGGCGTCGTGCAGGTACGCCGCACACACGCCTCACGCGCCGCAGTGCTGATCTGGTAGATGGCCGATGGCCGTAAGATAAATGAAAAGAATAATCATTGAAACGTGTAACAGATGGCGTGGGAGGCGCTGGGAGCGGTGACGAAGACCCTGGATGCGGAGCGGCTCATCTCGCACGTGTCGGACGTGCGGCACGCGCTGCGCCACGCTGCCGCCGCTCTGCCGCCCGAGCAGCCGCTGCTGCCCGGCCTCTGCCTGCCCAAGGTGACCAGCACCGCCTCACTCCACTCACATCGCGCACGTGGCAGACGTGCGGCACGCGCTGCGCCACGCTGCCGCCGCTCTGCCGCCCGAGCAGCCGCTGCTGCCCGGCCTCTGCCTGCCCAAGGTGACCAGCACCGCCTCACTCCACTCACATCGCGCACGTGGCAGACGTGCGGCACGCGCCAACCAGCCGCTGCTGCGTTAAAAAATATTTCTAATTCATAATAAATAGTTATATTCTAAGATAATAACAAAAACTTGTGTATATATTCATATTTCATAGATTTATTGGGTTCGCAATACGCAGGGCATATCGCCGATCCTGCCGCTGTTCCGCGAGTCGATCCTGAACGGACTGCCGGAGGACAAGGAGAACGCGGCGCTGATGCTGGGCGAGGTGATCCGGCTGTCCTCGCCGGCCGCCATCCAACCGTCCGTGGTGCACGTGACGGGCCCGCTCATCCGCATCCTGGGAGACCGCTTCAGTGCCAGCGTGAAGGCCGCCGTCCTGGAGACGCTGGCAGACCTTCTGTCCAAGGCGAGCGCGCACTTGTTACTCATCCGCATCCTGACCGCTTCAGAGCAAGAGTCAAGGTCGCCGTCCTCTTATTTAACGGGCACTTTTAATATATTGACTCGGATGATGTATTGCAGTCAAACTTAGTTCAGCGGCGTACGCAGTAAAAAAGATTAGACTTTTAACTAATGTTGAAACGGCAAGAATTGTTTATTTCAGCTACTTTCATAGTGTTATGTCCTATGGACTGCTGCTATGGGGATCAGCGGCTAACATTGAAAGTATTTTCCTTTTACAAAAAAGAGCGATTCGTGCTATTTACTGTTTACGGGCTAGAGAATCCCTAAAAGAATTGTTCAAAGAAATTAATATTTTAACTTTAGCTAGTCAATATATATATGATAATTTAGTTTCTGTATATAGAAACTATAATAAATTCAATAAAAACAGTGATCTACATAATGTGAATACTAGAAACAAAAACTTGCCGTTCCAATGTTCAGACTCCATAAAACTAGTTGTTCGTTCTTGGGGAAATGTATATCTATGTTTAACAAACTTCCGCAAGTGTTATTGATTTGCCTTTATATAAATTTAAAAACCATATCAAAAAGACACTCATGAGTAAAGGTTATTATAAAGTAAGTGACTATCTTAATGATCACACTGTTTGGGAATAGGGACACTATTCATAGAGCCATGTTTGGTAACAACATTATTTATAATATTGTATTATTTTATATGTGTATGTAAACATACATACGACTGTAATCGTGTTAGGTGTGATTGTATCTTGTACTATATTGTATTTTTGTATTGTATTATTGTGATTGTTAACATTGAAAAGAGGAGATAAAAAATAGACCTTCAGAGTTTCTTGCCTGTTCTTCTCGAGAAGGCTCTCCCAATTTCCGAACAGGTGTCGAGTCAATATATTTTTTTTCTTTTTTTTTTTCCTTATTCGTACGTACGTACGGACAAGGTTTCTGTTTTTTTTATTTTTTATTTGTTTGTATTTATTTGTTGACGTCAATAAGTGCCTGTAAAGGTCTATGTTGAATAAATATTATTTTGATTTTGAGTGTTATCTGATTGGCTGCTGTAAGTAATATGTGCATGTGCGCACTGCAGGTGGGCACGATGCTGAAGCAGTTCCTGCCGCAGCTGCAGACCACGTTCCTGAAGGCGCTGAACGACCCGGCGCGCAGCGTGCGCATCCGCGCCGGCGCGGCGCTGGCGCAGCTCGTGCGCATCCACGCGCGCGCCGACCCGCTCTTCCAGGCAAGTGGCGCCCGCTTCTGAAGCAGTTCCTGCCGCAGCTGCAGACCACGTTCCTGAAGGCGCTGAACGACCCGGCGCGCAGCGTGCGCATCCGCGCCGGCGCGGCGCTGGCGCAGCTCGTGCGCATCCACGCGCGCGCCGACCCGCTCTTCCAGGCAAGTGGCGCCCGCTTCTGAAGCAGTTCCTGCCGCAGCTGCAGACCACGTTCCTGAAGGCGCTGAACGACCCGGCGCGCAGCGTGCGCATCCGCGCCGGCGCGGCGCTGGCGCAGCTCGTGCGCATCCACGCGCGCGCCGACCCGCTCTTCCAGGCAAGTGGCGCCCGCTTCTGAAGCAGTTCCTGCCGCAGCTGCAGACCACGTTCCTGAAGGCGCTGAACGACCCGGCGCGCAGCGTGCGCATCCGCGCCGGCGCGGCGCTGGCGCAGCTCGTGCGCATCCACGCGCGCGCCGACCCGCTCTTCCAGGCAAGTGGCGCCCGCTTCTGAAGCAGTTCCTGCCGCAGCTGCAGACCACGTTCCTGAAGGCGCTGAACGACCCGGCGCGCAGCGTGCGCATCCGCGCCGGCGCGGCGCTGGCGCAGCTCGTGCGCATCCACGCGCGCGCCGACCCGCTCTTCCAGGCAAGTGGCGCCCGCTTCTGAAGCAGTTCCTGCCGCAGCTGCAGACCACGTTCCTGAAGGCGCTGAACGACCCGGCGCGCAGCGTGCGCATCCGCGCCGGCGCGGCGCTGGCGCAGCTCGTGCGCATCCACGCGCGCGCCGACCCGCTCTTCCAGGCAAGTGGCGCCCGCTTCTGAAGCAGTTCCTGCCGCAGCTGCAGACCACGTTCTGAAGGCGCTGAACGACCCGGCGCGCAGCGTGCGCATCCGCGCCGGCGCGGCGCTGGCGCAGCTCGTGCGCATCCACGCGCGCGCCGACCCGCTCTTCCAGGCAAGTGGCGCCCGCTTCTGAAGCAGTTCCTGCCGCAGCTGCAGACCACGTTCCTGAAGGCGCTGAACGACCCGGCGCGCAGCGTGCGCATCCGCGCCGGCGCGGCGCTGGCGCAGCTCGTGCGCATCCACGCGCGCGCCGACCCGCTCTTCCAGGCAAGTGGCGCCCGCTTCACACTAACTGCTCAACTACTCAAGTGCTGACGTCTTTTTACAAGCTATTATATTAGCTTCACTTCAAAAAAAATTCTTTAAAATTCAAAATTCTTTATTTCTTTAGCCTTATCATACTACATACAAATCATCTGAGATCCTCCCAGTAAGCTTCAGTAGAAGCCTGTAGTAGGGGGTCTCGCTCTTGATTACAACTTTTATTTTTATTTACTATATATTAAGCTACAGTACGCGTACGTACCAATGGCAAAATTACAAAAAAGAAACTAAAAAGTAGAGGTAAATAACTGAAACTTAAGATTAACAGGTGCATGCGTGGCGTGCATGTGTGTGTGTGAAAGTGTGTGAGGGTGTGCGTGTGAGTGAGTGTGTGTGTGTGTGTGTGTGTGAGTATGTATGTAGTCAATTATTTATCTAGCTTCGTTTAATATTTGATTAGATATTCAATTGCCTATAGCCTATGGTGTGCTTATAAATTGCTGCGTACCTGAATAGTCCAAAGTCATTAACCATGTAGTTATTTTTGTTTTACATTTGTATATTTTAAGTTCGTGTATGTTTAATTCATCATTTAGCTTATTATAAATATAAGCTGATAAAATGTAGAATTGTCTTCTAGCAAACCTTGTTTTAGTTGTATATATAGGAGCGACCTTGCATTTTCTCCTTCCAGTGTGTTTATTAGGGTTATATGGCAATGTTTTATGTAATTTCAAAGTTGCATACAGTATGAATAGTTTTCTTTGTAACTAGTAATGGTCGTTATTTCAATAACAGATAATATAATGAATTATTTTCCCGTAATTAATAACACGTTATTTAACAACGGCTTATACTGTTATCCTGCTGTTGCTGTTGCCAAAATTATCGCCTAGTCGCATTGTTGTCGTTGCCACTTGCGTGTGTGCGGCACGGAGCGAGCGAGCACGACTGTGCTACAAGCTACAAGTGTGAGCGAGAGAAAGCTAACCGTTGTATAGGCGTAGGCGCTCGCTCTGTTGCCTGACTGCTTATTCTTATAATATTAACCTTTCTCACAAAGGGAATAAAGTTCCTATTTGTTTATTTCTTATATTAATTTTACTAATCTCAAATACACAATTTTGTACCTTCGCGCGTATGACAATTAGACTCATTTTGATTTCCAGTGTGATTTGAAATAACAATTAGGTAAACTGTTGCTGGCTTGCTGGTGCCTAAGCTGTTGTCACTTTTTTAATCACGCATTATTTGCTGTTGGTGCGATTGCGCGTATGCAAATTAAATTATTCGCTGCAATAAGTAAATAGTGTAAACATTGAATGTAAATAACAAATTATGTACAGATCAATGAAATGATCGCTGTTTCCACGTTGGCAGGATATGCACACGGGCATCCGTAACGCTGACGACCCGGCGGTGCGGGAGACAATGCTGCAGGCGCTGCGCGGCATCCTCAGCGCCGACTGCGAGGTCGCTGCGGCGGGGGCGGGGGCGGGGGCGGCGGCGGGAGCGGGAGCGGGAGCGGACGCGGCCGGCGCAGACGCTGACGAGCCGCCGCCGGCCGCGCCGCTGTCCGAACCGCTGGCGCTGGCGCTGCTCACCACGCTCAGGTACTGCGGGGGGCTAATGGAAGCAGTTACAATTGCGTTATTACGTGAATATCTTTATACTGAATTCAAGTGTCGCAGAACTGATCGGAGTCGAGATCTTTAAGAAAATCTGTAAATCTTGTTTTAAGAGACGTATGTTTATCAGTAGCCCTAAGACAATAAAATAGTTTTCTTTTTCACATTCTATCAATCACGGCAATTATTTATTATATATATTTTTAATACATATAATGTGAATTTATTTGAACTTGTAAAGAAAGTTGGGTTCAGACTATTTATTTGAGGCCAGTTTCTAATCGATGACTTTTTATTAGTGGGGGGGGGGGATTAAATAGCCCTTGCTTTTAGCGGGTAGTAGTAACAAATTTATAACTCGCGTGTAAAACAGTTTCTTAACAGACGAAAGTTTTCTAATGAATCGCATGTCGTCGATTGTTCTGACAACACGTAACTGGAGATTGTGAACTTTATGGAGCTAAAAGAACTGATTTTAAAACGTGCTAAATATATATTTTTTTTGCCACAATTACTTTTTTCTATTGGAATAGTGGTCCAATATTAAATATTTGTATAAAGAATTATTATTTCTAACGTGTTGTAAAAGTTGGAGGTTTTTATATCGGCTCCGGACAAGTTCACCGTTTTGAGTAGCGCAATGTCAGGAGTTGAGCGCGGATGTGGTGCAGCTCGGCGGCGCTGCTGGGGCACCCGGAGGACCCGCCGCGCAGCAACGTGGGCGGGTGCCTGGGCGCGCTGCTGCGGCGCCTGCCCGCCGCGCATCGCGACGCGGCGCTGCTGCACCACGTGCTGGGCCTGCCGCCGGCGGCGCACGGCGCGCACGGAGCGCACGGCGCGCACGCGCCGCCCGCCGACCCGCTGCTGGCGCACGGCCGCGCCTGCGCGCTCTTCGTGGCGCTCAAGGAGGCGCCGCACCTCGTGTACCGCGAACAATTCCAGGACAAGGTACTGCCGCCGCACGTACCGAACCGAACGCTTCCTCTTGTTCAGAGCAGTCCATCGCTCACGATAACATTGCAAACCATTTGAAGAGTATGCTCATTTAAATCTATTGCTATGTCCGTCGTTGGAGACAAAAATAATTAGACATAAAACTAAGTAAAATGACTATATATAAAGTAAATAAATAACTATATAATAATTAAGTAAAATAATTAATTTTGTATACTTTTATTACAGAATTTCATTCGACTAGAAACTTATTTCCCGTGTTTAGCTGGCTGTAACTTGTCAACCTGAACTTGAAACGTTTGGCGTTTCTATTTTTATTTCATGATTCTCCTCCTCTTTTATTTCATGAACTCCTGTTCAAAACAATAATATTCATTGTCTACTATCATGCTATTAATCCTCTATAAAAGAACCTGTAATAATTAGATTGTTCCCAACATTCGGAGTGCAATTTCAATAATTGTACGATCCAAAATGTAATTATATATTATAATAAATAATTCTTTTACTTATTAAGGTTGTGTTTATTTTATATGCGTCGCAATTAGACTTTCCTTGAATTTACATAGTTTCGTACAACACGTATGGTATGAGAATCTTTTATAGAGGATTCACTTCACGATTGTAGATAAAGAGTTGTATGCAACTGTTACAATTAGGTATTGATTATAGAACAGTTGCATAAATAACGGTTGCGCAGGTGGAGCGCGCGCTGGTGGCGCAGCTGAGCAGCGAGCACGCGGCCGTGGTGACGGCGGGCCTGCGCGGCGCCGCGTACCTGTGCCGGCACCTGCTGCGGCGGCAGCGGCCCGCGCCGCCCGCGCTGCTGCACCACCTGGCCCGGGTACCACCACTCACTCACTGCACGCAGGCGGAGCGCGCGCTGGTGGCGCAGCTGAGCAGCGAGCACGCGGCCGTGGTGACGGCGGGCCTGCGCGGCGCCGCGTACCTGTGCCGGCACCTGCTGCGGCGGCAGCGGCCCGCGCCGCCCGCGCTGCTGCACCACCTGGCCCGGGTACCACCACTCACTCACTGCACGCAGGCGGACAGCTGAGGCACGAGCACAGCGGCCGTGGTGACGGCGGGCCTGCGCGGCGCCGCGTCCTGTGCGGCACCTGCTGCGGCGGCAGCGGCCCGCGCCGCCCGCGCTGCTGCACCACCTGGCCCGGGTACCACCACTCACTCACTGCACGCAGGCGGAGCGCGCGCTGGTGGCGCAGCTGAGCAGCGAGCACGCGGCCGTGGTGACGGCGGGCCTGCGCGGCGCCGCGTACCTGTGCCGGCACCTGCTGCGGCGGCAGCGGCCCGCGCCGCCCGCGCTGCTGCACCACCTGGCCCGGGTACCACCACTCACTCACTGCACGCAGGCGGAGCGCGCGCTGGTGGCGCAGCTGAGCAGCGAGCACGCGGCCGTGGTGACGGCGGGCCTGCGCGGCGCCGCGTACCTGTGCCGGCACTGCTGCGCGCGGCAGCGCCGCGCCGCCCGCGCTGCTGCACCACTGGCCCGGGTAACCACCACTCACTCACTGCACGCAGGCGGAACAGCTGAGCAGCGAGCACGCGGCCGTGGTGGACGGCGGGCCTGCGCGGCGCCGCGTACCTGTGCCGGCACCTGCTGCGGCGGCAGCGGCCCGCGCCGCCCGCGCTGCTGCACCACCTGGCCCGGGTACCACCACTCACTCACTGCACGCAGGCGGAGCGCGCGCTGGTGGCGCAGCTGAGCAGCGAGCACGCGGCCGTGGTGACGGGGCGGGCCTGCGGCGGCGCCGCGTACCTGTGCCGGCACCTGCTGCGGCGGCAGCGGCCCGCGCCGCCCGCGCTGCTGCACCACCTGGCCCGGGTACCACCACTCACTCACTGCACGCAGGCGGAGCGCGCGCTGGTGGCGCAGCTGAGCAGCGAGCACGCGGCCGTGGTGACGGCGGGCCTGCGGGCGGGCCGCGTACCTGTGCCGGCACCTGCTGCGGCGGCAGCGGCCCGCGCCGCCCGCGCTGCTGCACCACCTGGCCCGGGTACCACCACTCACTCACTGCACGCAGGTGGACAGCTGAGCAGCGAGCACGCGGCCGTGGTGACGGCGGGCCTGCGCGGCGCCGCGTACGCTGTGCCGGCAACCTGCTGCGGCGGCAGCGGTCCGCGCCGCCGCGCGGCTGCTGCACCACCTGGCCCGGGTACCACCACTCACTCACTGCACGCAGGCGGACAGCTGAGCAGCGAGCACGCGGCCGTGGTGACGGCGGGCCTGCGCGGCGCCGCGTACCTGTGCCGGCACCTGCTGCGGCGGCAGCGGCCCGCGCCGCCCGCGCTGCTGCACCACCTGGCCCGGGTACCACCACTCACTCACTGCACGCAGGTGGACAGCTGAGCAGCGAGCACGCGGCCGTGGTGACGGCGGGCCTGCGCGGCGCCGCGTACCTGTGCCGGCACTCCTGCTGCGGCGGCAGCGGCCCGCGCCGCCCGCGCTGCTGCACCACCTGGCCCGGGTACCACCACTCACTCACTGCACGCAGGTGGAGCGCGCGCTGGTGGCGCAGCTGAGCAGCGAGCACGCGGCCGTGGTGACGGCGGGCCTGCGCGGCGCCGCGTACCTGTGCCGGCACCTGCTGCGGCGGCGAGCGGGTCCGCGCCGCCCCCGCGCTGCTGCACCACCTGGCCCGGGTACCACCACTCACTCACTGCACGCAGGCGGACAGCTGAGCAGCGAGCACGCGGCCGTGGTGACGGCGGGCCTGCGCGGCGCCGCGTACCTGTGCCGGCACCTGCTGCGGCGGCAGCGGCCCGCGCCGCCCGCGCTGCTGCACCACCTGGCCCGGGTACCACCACTCACTCACTGCACGCAGGCGGACAGCTGAGCAGCGAGCACGCGGCCGTGGTGACGGCGGGCCTGCGCGGCGCCGCGTACCTGTGCCGGCACCTGCTGCGGCGGCAGCGGCCCGCGCCGCCCGCGCTGCTGCACCACCTGGCCCGGGTACCACCCGCCACCACTCCCGCCACCACTCAGCCTCGCACTGACATTATTCTATTGTTTATCTTTTCTAACAATAGTCAATTTCGTATATTTAATCTTATATAAGATGTGAAGCCCAGAACGTTATGGAAAGTTTACTACCAAAAAATTCAAAGAAAAAATGGTTTTTTATTTAAGTATTATTTTATTCAGAAGTGTGTTGAAAAACGTTGTATGATACACGTGTGTATTGATGATTACCGTCCTCGGTTCCTTAAGACCCTCACCTTACGGCTCGGGCCTCAATGCACCTCAGCGATAATCACCAACAAATCAAAATCAAAATAATATTTATTCAACATAGACCTTTACAGGCACTTATTGACGTCAACAAACAAAACAAAAAAAAAGGTTAAATAATAAAAATAAAAAAAAAAATCTGGTTGATAACATTACATACTTGTACCATAATGTACTATTTCAAAGACAAAAGGAAATGTATAATTTAATGGCGTTGTGTGTCGACAGAGCATGAACCACAGCAACAACGAGGTGAAGCAGGTGATGTGCCGCGCGACCGCGCTGGCGCTGGGCGGCGCGGGCACGACGGGGGCGGGCGGGGACGCGCTGCGGGCGCTGCTGCCCGCCCTCGTCAACGGCACCAAGGAGCGCACGCCGTACGTGCGCGCCGCCGCCGAGCTGGCGCTGCGCGACCTGCTGCGCCTGCAGCACCAGCCGCAATTCCACCAGGTACCGCTGCCCGCCCTCGCTCATCGCACAATTGGAACGTGGAACGTGGAACCCGTACTGTGCGTGACCACTTAGGCTCTAGCATGTGATTATGAACATCCTGGCAATGGTGACTATGCGATGGTAGAACGTGATATTTGGCATCAGGATAAACAATTCTTCTGAACATAACCCGTTGTATAGGCGGTAAAACACACATAAAAGATCAAAATCTCTCCTCCGATCTAATAGTTATATATCTCTTGTGAGCTCGAGATCGTCACTTGTACTCGTACTCCATATGAAGCCTGACCCACGATTTGCATAGTATGAGTCTTTTTACCTCGAAGAGAAGTACCGATTGCCTGTGTTAAGCACATCCAGGTTTTTTGATTTAGTACTGTTTGTGATATTCAACGCTGTGTATCAGAATTTGTTGATTATAGTTAGTGATCTAGCTGCTAAAAGTAAGGAGTTAAAATAGAAAGTGAATTGCGGCGTATCGGCCTTTCGATTCCGTATCAAATGTTATTTTAAAATTTTGAAAACAAACTAATTGTGTTATTTTAGAAATCCCATATTGGAAATATCTTTGGGAGCAAAAACCTTCTGGTTGATGAATATTCTCCCTAATTGACTCTACCATAATTCAGTTGATTGAAGATGATGACTAAGAGAGTGTGGTATTTTAGAATTTGTGAATTAGACATCTTAGCTTCCGGGGGTCCTCTGATGCAAGACTCGATCCTGAGGGCGCCCTACAACGCCTGAGGACGGCCATTGCTGAGTTTTTTAGTTAGTAGGCCTCCCCCTTCTGATCCCGCTCGAAGGAGGCGGCACCGGGCTCGGTAGCACAGGTCGCCGGCGGGCGCGAGGAAATCGCGCCCGCGGATACGGCGACCCAGGGAGGATCACGCCCCCCGGTCACGGAAGGGGCGTGATCCTTCCTAGGTCGTCGGTGGCGAAGATCGGGGGAAGTATTGTAGCCTCCCTCGAAGAGGGCTCCCCTGCATCGGAAGGGGAGCGGAGACTGGGGTTTCCGGAGGTCGCTTGACGTTCCCGGGGGCTCCTTACATGCTTGAGGAAGGCCATCCCTGAGGGTTTTAGTGGGTAGGCCTCTGCCTTCTGGGGAGGAGAGCCCTACATAACCGCTGGCTGGCCACAGCCGGGGTATGGAACTTAAAAAGGCATCTTAGCTTCCGGGAGTCCTCAGATGCGACACTCGATCCTGAAGGCCCTCTACAACCTGAGGACGGCCATCGCCCTACTTAACTGTCGGCTCTGAATAAAAAAAGCATCATAGCTTAATGTTGCATGAGCACTTTGCGATTGAGTGGCGAGCGCCAGTAAGCACGGTGGTAAGTGGTGGCTGGTGGCTGGTGCAGGAGGCGCTGGCGCTGCTGGAGGAGGGCGCGCGCGAGGCGCTGGCGGACGTGGTGGCGCGCGTGCTGCGGCGCGCTGCGGCGCACGACTCCGCGCGCGACGACGACCTCGACTGCACGCTCGCCACCTGAGCCTCGCCGCCGCTGCCGCCGCTCTCCTATTTAATAAAACCATACCCTGAACCAAACCTGTCTTTCATTCAAAACGCACCGACTATTTGCACAGCCAAAACACCAACTGCGACTCAATCAATTTTCTCAACCTATCTAGAATGTGTTACTGAATAACTAATACACCTCTTCAAGTTAAGTTTAGTCAGAATTTGGTTGAATCTGACAAACAGTGCAATTACATCTCTGCTCTATGTAGATAATTGTTACATTGAATCTTCTTAAAGCAAACAATAAAACTCTAGTATCTGTAAATTTCAATCAAACTCGACAGCGATAGTTACATAATCGGGGGACTAATCGCTAATAGCGAGATTCCTTTATAATATTGTGATTCCTATATGCTAATCTGTTTTTACCTCTGTTTCACTAAATGTTACATTTGTTTTGAGTTTACAACACTGTTGGCGGTGCAAACGTTATTAACTATTCAATTTGATTATATTTAAAGCTATACAAATCATTAAGTAAGAAATATCCTCTAATTTCATAGATTTCAAATGATCATTATATCAAATTTTATCTATGTCGGTCTAATGGCTGCCTAGTTTGTTCGTTACAAACAAACAAAAACAAGATTCTTTACTTTTTAATATAGTAATAGTTTAAATAAATATTAATAGGTTTACCGAATTGTACATTCCTGCATACATGGTCACAATTTACTAAAAAGCCTATAATATAAAAAAAATAATTCATTTTCTATTTAAACTGTATTTAGTGTATATTAGAACATCACTGAAATTGCGATTAAAATGTACGTCGAGATATCTAATTATAATAAACTATATACAGCAGAATATGACAATAACTATACAGGGTTACAGGGAAAGTCGTACTGAATATTGAAGGATGTTATTATTTAGGTCATTTCTGATGAATTTGATTCTATACAGTAATATAATAATATACCATATTAGTAATATGGTGTCCGAAACTTAACCGTTATGGAGATATTGTACATTAAAAATCTGTATCAATAACTGAGTCGTAAGCATATAAACTAGCGTTTTAACTGTAGTTATCACAGACTAGTTATCCTACTTGGAACAGTTATGTCCTCTCAGTACTTTCTGAAAGTATTTGGTACCTAACATGCGCAATATCTCTTCTATTACTATACTGCTCTATGGTCTGTGCTATGTAAGCAAAGTGTACATACTTTAGTACCTTGGATAAATCCTTTATCTAAAGTTTTTTTTTTTTAAGTTGAGTACAAATACTTGATCTGTGGTGTACATAACATTTTAATTGACTACGAATGGGACATTGTAAATTTGGTGCTCATCTGAGAAGACTTAATTTAACAAACACAGATTTATGTGAATATTGTGGTCAGGGAAATGGAACCCTAGATCATATATTTCTTTATTGCTCTGCATTCAATCTGTCAAGATTACTCTTAATAGATGGCTTACAAAAGATTTACAAGAAAGACGAAATTCCCCGCCTTTTGCCATCTATTTAGAAGAACACAGAAACATATGGAGTCGTTTTTAAATACATCACTAATACTATTGGACAAATATAAATATAAGAATATTAGACAAATATAGAAGAAAATGAAAATAATATTTGGCTAGATGGTTAATAAAAAACCAAAGCCGTAAAACTTTTAATATAAAAAAAAAACATTTGACAGAGTGCATTTCTTTCTGTTTTCAAATTGATTTTGCGTACGATAACTTTTGATATTTGGTGTTCGCTTTTTATTATCCGAAATATAAATTGGTGCAAATGACTCACTGGAAGTAAAAACATTATCGAAAGTTAATAAACATACGCTTGAAGTTAATACCAAGATAAGACAGACGCCTACTTCTGGTGGCGTAATTCATATACCCGAAAATCAAACAAAATGAAAATAACAGTTTTCTTCACTTGTTATTTCCTTGCTGTATCCGCATATGAATTATCCGATATCGTTAGTGGTAGAATAGAAGTAAGTACTGTGTAATATCGAAGGAGTCACTTAAATTTATAAATATGTATAGTATGATTTACACTGCAACTAACATCTAGTCTTCTCAAGACTTCATTATTGTTTTATACCAAGGTCTTCTATGGAAGGTTCTCTAGTTACAGAAAGAGAAATGGGAAGTTGTAATTATTGTTGGCTAAATAATAACTTTTTTTTCTAATAATTGAATAACAAATTTTCAGAGTTGCCGAGGATGCTCACTGAATAGACTTCCTGAAGTTAAAAAGTTTATATTGGACGATGCTCCATTATATCATCGTGTAGATGTAAAATTTATAAGTGGTGCCTTACCTGAATTTATATTGCTCGGGGTAGGTGATTTTGAACTTGAGCGCATACCTCTATCAGAATTAACGCAACAGGAATGCAATGAACTGTTACAGAACAAGGGATTTATTAAAAAAGGAGATAAATCTGAGTTTTAAGGGTTTTCTAAAGTAATTTTTCATTCTATATTTGCATTAGATTCTTAGCACCTGCATAAAGTCATAAATATGTTGTATGATATCATGAATTACCTGTCAATTAAATTTATGTACAATTTCAAGAATAGTAAACTTGATTATCAAAAAATGTTTTAATATTCTATTACTTGGCTATATACAGTGAGGCTGTACTGAATGTATATATAAATTGAATTAGTATACTAGCTTTATATGATTAAAGTGCAAAATAGTTCCAATTGTATATATATTTTTCCTTTTTTATTTATTTAATATTTATAAGAATAATTATCACAGTAATAGTCTGTGTAAGAATCTAATAAAATTAAACATACAGAAACTTATAACTTAACAAATTATATAATTCCAGACACCTAAATTGAGCCACTTTGTGCATTCATATAATGTCATGCATAGCTTTACAAAAATACAGTGTAAACTCTATATAGTGAACTTAGGTTTAATGAAAAAAAAAAAAAATGTAAAATTTGCTAAGATTTGTAAGGATGATCGTCGTTATTATTATCCTGGTAATGTAATACTTTATAGCGTAGCAACCAGTCTCAATAGCATAACAATACATTGCTATTTAGACCCCAATAAACATTTTACTGGCCTTGAAACACATTACTGATACAGAGTCAATAAATTTCTCGGAAATGTGTTCATTTATTGTTTAGCACATGCTTACTTACTGGACTTTCTACTACTGTCTTATTGCTATGGGTTAACTTTGTTTTCTATTCTTAGTTGTGTTTGAATTTTTGAACTGCAAACTGGTAATTAAAAGAAAGTGTGTATTGATGAAAAAGTGTCATAAATTTTCACAATAGAAGAGATATAAAAAGTGATGTTGTCAAATGTTTTGGAGTCACTCTGTCTACTGTGGCTACCATTTGATGTTTTGGCAAAAAAAACAGGAAAAATTAAAAAATTAAAGAAATGTGGCAATGTTGATGTGATTTCATAAGTAGTGTCAAAATAATATGCTTGTCTCGGGACCTATTAATTAAAGCTAAGACAGAAAATTATTACTAAGCATTACTGATTTATAAAGTGTCAGCAGGATAGCTTTGAAAGATTAAACAATGTCACTGAATTGGTGAAATGAATGGAGAAGCTAGAGATGTTGATACATGTTTTTACTTCATTATATCTTTTTCTACTCTCTGTATAATGAAAATGTTCATAGTGTATCCCTTCAATTACACTATGTAGAGTTTACACTATATGGATAACTAGAAAGCTTTTATGTAATTTGTTAGTTGGTATATTAAAACATAGTTGACATGCAGTTCTAAATTTAAATTTGTAATCTTTAATACCAATTGAAAAGCTGCAGTTGTACATTGTTTAGGAAACCTGAACAATACAGAAACATTAAGTTGAAGTTGTGTTTTTTTGTGTCTATGAATTAAAACAGTTCCCCAATTGTTTTCTTTAAGAGTTTTAAACTGTTTCTGGGTTGAAATTATTGACACTTTGCCTGAAGTAGAAGCTGAAACTGGTGATTGTTCAGTTTGTTGTAAACCAGAGAAACACTAAAGTACATAACTCCACATTTAGCCGGTCCTCTGTTCAAAGAGTGTACCACAAGTTTCTAGAGACTGGGGGATATGTTTACCCTTTACATAAACCAACGCTTTCAAGTAACAAGAGAATGACAAGATCAATTTATGGTTTTGACTTGTTTGATAAATTATCACTTAACTTCAGTCCAGTTAGTGCACGCACTGTAAGAATAATACTTGCATAAAGTGCACTAAGACGAATAAGTCCGCCAATGAGAATCCGAATGTCACCTTTAATGTGCAAGTCAATATTACACACTAAACACAATGCAATAGAATCTTAGTTGATTTGAATTGATTCCTCGTAAACATGGAAGGAGGAAGGTCTCAAAGGCTGGGAGAATGTTTTGTGCAGTGTTGCATAGAAGGAAAAGTAAATTATGGTAGTGGTTCCAGGTCCAGATACAAATTCAAGTATAAAACTGCACTTGAATTTGTATCTGAGCTTTGGATGCCATCTCTATAAGTTAACCCTTGTATACGCCACTTTTTGCCATAAGCGAAGTATTATGCATGACAATCCCAGAGCCTACATAGCAAGAATCATCAGAAATTATGTTATTGGTATCACTGTAATGTAATAACCATCAAGAAGTCCCTACATTTTTTATTCAAATTCAGAACAATAGGTAACACATGAGCCCGACATTAAATAAGCCAGTTACAAAACTATATAAAAACTTTTAAAGCATTCATATAATTAAAATGTTATGGACAGTATGACTACATAGGTAGTTCAATTTAGGTGTTTAGGAATGAACTGAATCTATATATCAATTGAAATAAATTAATGTTTGCATATTTGTATTTAGATTCCCCACCCTCTCTCCATGATTTGCAGTTTTGGTAAATTTAATCAATATGAAATGTTGAACAATGATAAATCATCAGCTAACGAATATGAATGTACTTTATTATGTAATAATAATAACATGACAAGACAATAATTTTCTATCACTAATACAAAAGCAGTAAAGACAAAAAACAAGACATTTCTGTATTAAAATTTTCAGAAGCGTTTGCTTGTCAGTTAATTTTTGAGTGCATCAAGGGCACATTCTCCTGTGTCTGATTTCAAGGTGTTCGTTATAACATATAACTAATAACGTTATAAAAATTAAATGATAACACCTAATATAAAATTATAACTTATACTGTTAAATATCTAGTAATAAATGAAACCAAATGCTTGACTTAGCGATATCTAGTGTAGTTGAGAACTGCCAAATCTCATTTGACAAGACCTTCAAAATTCCAAGACATTCAACAATTTCCATGAATTACGTGTGTCCAAAACTTTATTTGGATAGACTTTATTCAGTTGTCAATAATGACAAGATTATAATAAAAGCAAATCAGGTTATAACTTATAACATTCAATTTAAATGAAGCTGTTTATTTTTCTGCTATATTTTAATTTAAGCCCTAGTAATGTGCGAGACTCTCAGAGTAAATTACTTTGAGGCGAGACTCGATCGCGAGGATTGACGTTCGGAGTTTCATGCGCTCGGGATTGTGCATTTCGTTCGTAAATTGGCCAGTTTAATGTTGTAAATATAAAATTTAGATAGATATTAAAATTAAATAGCAAATATAGTATAAAGTAAGTGTTATAATGATAGCGGAAAAAATAACAATATTTAATGTAGCATAACGTTATGCTACATGCTATGCTTTTCTCTCTTTAACTTAATATATTTATTAGCAGCATAATATTTAATAGCGACAACAATCACTTAAAAAAATAATGAAAATTGTTTATTTTTCATAATCTATGGAAATTTATAAACATTGTTCATTATCTATAAAATGTGGCAGTATTCTATCCGTAGTCAGAGAAGTGTTCTCTGTCTACGATTCTATCTATGATTCTCTTGGATAATCCCTCTGTTTATGACTTAAAAGTCTATGCTACCAGGTCATAAAATTAATAAAAGAAAAATTCCCTCTGTTGTGTCCTTGGTTACTTACTAGTCTGTGGTTGTGTCGCTGGTCGCTGTCAATAAATAAAGTGTCATGTCAATCAAATAAGTTTGTATAAGTTACTCTATGTTGTATACTCATCTGTGATTGTAATCATGAGGTTTATTTTGTGATGATTATATTTTATTTATTTGCCTGAATACCTTCTATTGGATCTGTGAGCTTGTGACTTTCATTTAATAGAAATCCAGTCATCATGGAAGACGTTCATCGTAGAGCTATTCAGAGCAATTTTGTATCGCTTGTTGAACAAACTGATTTAGATCACATGGTGGCAGTATTATATGAAAAAGGCGTATTTTCAGAACGTATGATCGAAAGGTATAAGGTGTGTGTGATTTTGTTTACTTTTTTATTTTGAAAATCTCATAATTGCGTATTGTGATTACTTGAATTCATAAACACAAAAATGTCTTTCTTACAAGTCATCTATAGATTCTATTTATCAACTTTAAGAATACTGAGTCATATGTGGACGTAATCAAATATACAATTAGTTTAACATATTTGGCGTATTTTTTCTTTTGCCTGACTTACGTTTTTTTTTATTAGGATCAAAGAACTGATACAAGATGCCGTAAACGCCGATTGTACATGGATGTAATGTTAAGAGGTCCAGACGCGTTCGGTCATCTAACAGATGCACTACAAGAGGCTGGCTATTGGAATTTAGCCAGAGATCTAGACCCAAACAGCACATTGCACACAAGAGGTCCACATATTAGTCCAAACAGTAAGTAGAGTATGTCTGATAATTGTGTCGATATGTCGCTTTACCTTGCTAACATTTGGATATTATATTACATGATATGTTTATCAATAATCTATGCATAATTGTGGAAGTATTTCAAAAACTATATGTAGTATGCCCTGATTAGCAGGACTATCTTAAAAGTATTGTGCATGTTAAAAATCTGATTATATTCATGTCTTTTCTAACCTAAAGTTCTGGGATATGATAGTAAAGCTTGTAAGTTTCAAGGCATTTTCTTATGACTACAGATAGTGTTAAATTTCACAACAAAATAAAAATATGTTTTAGTACTCATTCACATTCACAACATATAATGGATGAATCCTTAGATTTATTATATACTAGATTGGCAATACATATGGTCTGCTGAGACCTAAAATGAATTTTGCAAATGTATATGTGTGACTTGTATTGTACAGTTACAGTAAACTTATAGATACTTTGTGTTCATGTGTTATAGTGCATTAGAATAAAAGTGAGCTAAATTGAAAATTATGAACAATTCTGATATTGGGCTAAACACTACTAACTACTATAGCAAATTACCTCCGCACCAGACCAACAGTAAAGGGAGGAGCTGTAGGGCTGGATGTTTGTGTGATGAATGTAAGCATTTGTACTTTACTGAAGGTTGATAACATATATATCTATGAAAAATATTTATTTATGGGTATTTATCTGTCATCGTAGATCCCGTAACACATGCCTTGCAATGGTTACTTTGGACTTGGATAATTGGGGTGACTCTTAAGAAATATTATCTTTTTAATTTACTGTGTTAAACTAGGTAATTAGCTGTGATGTATGTAGCATTTTTATGCTATAATTTTTTAATTCATTGTATAAAATGAATGAATACTTTATTGCACAAAGAACAATTGACTTGAAAATACTAAACATGACAGACCACATTGAGGCAAAGAAGGAAATACTTTTCAACTTTATTTTTTCATAGTTTCTTTAACTACCATCTCAGCAGCTAACATAATTCTAAAACATTTTCAGCAATTTAGGATTACTGGTAAGATAGGATCCTTATCGTAGACAATAAACTAAAACATATTATTGAATTAAAAAAAGTTTGACAAATAAAGTATAATATTAAAAAGACTGAAGAATTATATAATTATACATACAAAACTGTAACTAACTTTTATTATTCTAATCCTATCAATTTTTATTTTCTATTACAGAGGATCAATTTATTATAAAACTGCATTTAATTTTCTTGTATTTTACTTTTTAATATCCATGAAGTATTTTGCATTATTGCATCATCATATTAGTTTTATTATTAAGTACTTATGATTGTATAGTGCTGAGGAACCATACAAGTACATATAAATAATTCTAAAATTGATTTACAAAATACTATTTAATCATTCATAAAATTTTGAAATATAAGTTGGTTTCCATTTCTTCTTGGCATGTATTTAAAAAAAAAAGAACTTTCTAATTGTAGACTTATCTTTAACACATCTTCAGAAGGATATATAAAGCTACATTTTTCTTACAAAACTAGTTTCTTAGAACACTAGGTTCCTCCTTTTTTTGGGGATATCAGAAAATATTTGAATATCAAGTAATTTGATTTTTCTTTTCAAATGTATCTGAAAAATATATTAAATCATAAACAGCTATATATTACATTAGGTCATTCTAAAATTTATAAATAATATCTAAATTGTCAAATTAATTTTTGAAACATTACCTATTTAATATATGTTAATGTACAATACAATACATACATGTTTTTATTTAAAATATTTTTTATGATTCCAGAACATAAATATATAGAAAGGTAATAATATTTTTCTTATCTTTTAGTGCAAAAATTTCCAAATGATTGTATGATTTTTGCATTATGATATTACTATTTATTTCAGTCATAATTACCTAATTAATCAAGATCTTTGAGGAGGAAGGTATTGAGAAATTACATTCAGGCACTGCACACGTAACCATAATTGAATGGGTTCAATAACATATAAATAATAATAAATCAAAAGCTCAGTACTTACAATATTTTCCTATATTTATTTTATTATCGGCCCTATGTTCCCTTGCTGTGTATGTGAATGGTCGCATCTATATATCTTGTTCTAAATGTCAGTCCAATCTTTATGTCAATATATATAATAAATCTGAATGAATCTTCTTTGCCTAGATGCTACGAGATTTGTAGCAATAATGATGGAAAGTAAGAATATATTTTTCTACAGATTCTCAAAGAAGTGAAGACAATAATTTCATAAGTATAAGCACCCAAAGGAAAAAGACAAGTGGAATTGAAGCATTAAAATGTGAGTATAAAAATTTTTACCTCAGCTTTGGAAACATTCTTCTGCTGTCTGTAGTATATAGCAGTATAGTATATAGCATATGACCTCTAATATGAATCATTGTTTTTTGCCCTTTACACATATAAGCCATTAGATTTTGAAGCCTATAATCTGCACTTTACATTTCTGGTTGCTCTTGAAATAAAGTTATCTTAATAATAATAATAACACTAATGTATATTGTAAAGTGAATGTTATAAAATATCATTCATAGCCTCCCTAAGATAGATGCAAGCTTCTTGTAAATTTTTGTTTCAATTTAGTCATGATTATGATACATTTTTCCTACATACAACGAAAAAGTTTTTGCCCTTCATCTTAACTAATGGCAATTGACCGGAAGGAAACCGCTGAAGAAAACCAGTTGCCATTCTAAAGGGATAGACCAGCAAAAAATAAAATTATCGTCAATATGAGTATTGCCTAATTTTGTTTCATAATTGCAGTGGCAGGAGAGGTGAAATCCCAAACCTTACCTGAAGACTCTGGGGATGCTCATAGAATAGATGTAGAACCAGACCCTGGCACCGAAATACCTCATTTTCATGTCAAGAAGTGCACAAAATTTTATGATGACAGTGAAACGGGTAATTTTATACACATATATACATATACTCACGCCTCTTCCCATGGGGGTAGACAGAGATTACAGATTTCCACTTCCTATGATCCAAACATACATACTTCCGTGCACGCTCGGGGCTTACGAGGTGTTCGTTACCTGAACGTTCTTCAATATTTGGTCGAAATATTATTACCAACTCACCTATTCATATTTGCCTTTTAAATATTTTCATCTAACCATTTCCTTCTCAATTTTTGTGACTACATCTTTTTTCACACTTTCACACATTTCCCTTATCACACTTTTTCACAATTTATCCTTCATCGTCACTCTGGCCATTCCCCTCAAAGCTCTCATTTCTTATCAGGTAATTTTATAATAATTTAATTACAGTGATAACGAAACATCCAAATCAAATAGTAGTTTTAACATCATGATTTCAGCCAACAGATGGACATAGACTTCTCCAATGATATTTTATGTCCAACATAGGCATTGGATACCAATCTGAGATCTACCAACTGTTGGTCCATCTTGTGGAAAGTCTATCAACACTGCAGTATAAGCCTGTCAATGGAAGACCCCTTTTGTTTAAACATGTAAAACCACATTTTATGGGTATAATAGGTTAGAACCACTTTGTTGCATATCTATGATGGTATCAAAGTGTGTTAAATTCAGTACCCATGCAGATGCGTTATTGGTATTGAGTTTCGATCCAATATTATTTTGTGTCGCTATTTGTGTTCATCACAATTCAATCAATGATATAGAGTTTGTAGGGAGGGCTAACACACATACAATTATCCATACTAATATTATAAATGCGAAAGTAACTCTGTCTGTCTGCCTGTTCCGCTTTCACGCCGAAACTACTGAACCGATTTAAATGAAATTTGGTACACACATAGTCTAGAGCCTGAGAAAGGACATAGGCTACTTTTTCATGCAAAAAAGGTTGTAAAGGGTTGTAAAAGGTTGAAAGGAGGGATAATAGGTTGTATGAATTATATTGTTAAAAGTACTGAACCGATTTAAATGAAATTTGGTACACAGATAGTTTAAAGCCCGAGAAAGGACATAAGATAATTTTACCGACGGAAAACAGACTGCGTGCAAGCTATAAGGGTATCTTGTCAGGTTCGAATGGTCTACCGACTCTATTTGGTCTTGGGACATCAATAGACCTATAGAAATCCAATAGGATTGTTCACTTTCAATACATTCCCAATTTTGTCCAACAATGTAAAGACATGTCAGGTTTTGAAAACCTAGAGGTATTTCCAAAATAGATGATGCATTATTATTGCAGACATTAAGTCGTATCGGACACGAGGGCCGCGAGGCAAGCGCGGTATGCTGCTGGTGTTCAGCTACGTGGAGTTCAAGAATGACATCGAGGAATACCGGCAGGGCGTGGACGTCGACTGCGTTAAGCTCAAGTACCTGTTTACTGAGCTGGGCTTCCGCGTTCTGAAATATCTCAATCTAACGGAGGAGGTTTGTATTAATTGCTAGGGAGCGCGAAAATTTCTCCTACGCCGATTCTTTCTGGCGCTAAATGTGGGCAGTAGAAGGTGGGGCCTATGGCACCAGTCTTGAAGCCTGTTATTTTCATTTGTCATTGTCAATGTTAGGTATTATTTTAATTTGTAATTGTCATTCCTCATTTTCAATTTCAACCCCTCAACTATTGGTTGAAAGTGGACGGGTAGAAAATGATAAATATCTGATTGACTTGTTGTCTTCAGATCTTTCTATGTGGTCCGAGGTCATAACCTGGGGCTCTGTTTTTGAATTGCGGATGTGGAAATGAGGTGATGGTTGGTTCCGCAGAAGACGGTGGCGACGCTGCAATCGCTGAACGAGGTGCTGAGCGGCACGGAGTGCGTGTTCATCGTGGTGTCCTCGCACGGCTACCCGCGGCCGGGCTCCTCGGACGTGGACTTCCGGCTGCACCACGGCGAGCTCATGTCCGTCTACAAGTTCCTCGAGTACTTCAACAACGAGAACCTGCCTGACCTCATCGGCGTGCCCAAGGTGTTCATCTTCCAGATATGCAGGTCAGATTGATGGTTGCTTCTCTAACTGCATTGAATATTCATAATAATTAGTTTTTTTTTTTTTCATTTATTTTCAGTAAAATACTGTAGGCGACAATTAATTCCACAATTTGGTAGTGAGATGCAGAAATGTTCACACATAAAATACGTAACAGAATCGCACATCGTGTTTTTAATAAACAAACATTTTACACAAAATTAGTTATAAAAATATTGAAACTCAACCTATAGTCAAATTCGTTCAAAAATAAAATTACGAAAACATGGGTTAAAATCAAATTTTCATGCAGATCTCACACATTAATTAATTTATTCACGCACATCAAAGACCGTTAACTACGTAGGAAATAATCAATCCTTATGTTAATTGGTGATTCCAGGGGCTTCAACAGCGAGTGGCACCAGCTGAAGATGCCGACGGCCAGCGACGGCTCCGAGGCGGGCGGCGGCACGCGCACCGACGGCGCCCTCGTGCCGCGCCCGCCGCCCCGCCCGCCCCGCGCCCGCCTCTACTCCGACATGCTCATCGCGCACTCCACGCTGCCCGGTCAGTGCCCGCCTCTACTCCGACATGCTCATCGCGCACTCCACGCTGCCCGGTCAGTGCCCGCCTCTACTCCGACATGCTCATCGCGCACTCCACGCTGCCCGCCCCGCGCCCGCCTCTACTCCGACATGCTCATCGCGCACTCCACGCTGCCCGGTCAGTGCCCGCCTCTACTCCGACATGCTCATCGCGCACTCCACGCTGCCCGGTCAGTGCCCGCCTCTACTCCGACATGCTCATCGCGCACTCCACGCTGCCCGGTCAGTGCCCGCCTCTACTCCGACATGCTCATCGCGCACTCCACGCTGCCCGGTCAGTGCCCGCCTCTACTCCGACATGCTCATCGCGCACTCCACGCTGCCCGCCCCGCGCCCGCCTCTACTCCGACATGCTCATCGCGCACTCCACGCTGCCCGGTCAGTGCCCGCCTCTACTCCGACATGCTCATCGCGCACTCCACGCTGCCCGGTCAGTGCCCGCCTCTACTCCGACATGCTCATCGCGCACTCCACGCTGCCCGGTCAGTGCCCGCCTCTACTCCGACATGCTCATCGCGCACTCCACGCTGCCCGGTCAGTGCCCGCCTCTACTCCGACATGCTCATCGCGCACTCCACGCTGCCCGGTCAGTGCCCGCCTCTACTCCGACATGCTCATCGCGCACTCCACGCTGCCCGGTCAGTGCCCGCCTCTACTCCGACATGCTCATCGCGCACTCCACGCTGCCCGGTCAGTGCCCGCCTCTACTCCGACATGCTCATCGCGCACTCCACGCTGCCCGCCCCGCGCCCGCCTCTACTCCGTCATGCTCATCGCGCACTCCACGCTGCCCGGTCAGTGCCCGCCTCTACTCCGACATGCTCATCGCGCACTCCACGCTGCCCGGTCAGTGCCCGCCTCTACTCCGACATGCTCATCGCGCACTCCACGCTGCCCGGTCAGTGCCCGCCTCTACTCCGACATGCTCATCGCGCACTCCACGCTGCCCGGTCAGTGCCCGCCTCTACTCCGACATGCTCATCGCGCACTCCACGCTGCCCGGTCAGTGCCCGCCTCTACTCCGACATGCTCATCGCGCACTCCACGCTGCCCGGTCAGTGCCCGCCTCTACTCCGACATGCTCATCGCGCACTCCACGCTGCCCGGTCAGTGCCCGCCTCTACTCCGACATGCTCATCGCGCACTCCACGCTGCCCGCCCCGCGCCGCCTCTACTCCGTCATGCTCATCGCGCACTCCACGCTGCCCGGTCAGTGCCCGCCTCTACTCCGACATGCTCATCGCGCACTCCACGCTGCCCGGTCAGTGCCCGCCTCTACTCCGACATGCTCATCGCGCACTCCACGCTGCCCGGTCAGTGCCCGCCTCTACTCCGACATGCTCATCGCGCACTCCACGCTGCCCGGTCAGTGCCCGCCTCTACTCCGACATGCTCATCGCGCACTCCACGCTGCCCGGTCAGTGCCCGCCTCTACTCCGACATGCTCATCGCGCACTCCACGCTGCCCGGTCAGTGCCCGCCTCTACTCCGACATGCTCATCGCGCACTCCACGCTGCCCGGTCAGTGCCCGCCTCTACTCCGACATGCTCATCGCGCACTCCACGCTGCCCGCCCCGCGCGCCTCTACTCCGTCATGCTCATCGCGCACTCCACGCTGCCCGGTCAGTGCCCGCCTCTACTCCGACATGCTCATCGCGCACTCCACGCTGCCCGGTCAGTGCCCGCCTCTACTCCGACATGCTCATCGCGCACTCCACGCTGCCCGGTCAGTGCCCGCCTCTACTCCGACATGCTCATCGCGCACTCCACGCTGCCCGGTCAGTGCCCGCCTCTACTCCGACATGCTCATCGCGCACTCCACGCTGCCCGGTCAGTGCCCGCCTCTACTCCGACATGCTCATCGCGCACTCCACGCTGCCCGGTCAGTGCCCGCCTCTACTCCGACATGCTCATCGCGCACTCCACGCTGCCCGGTCAGTGCCCGCCTCTACTCCGACATGCTCATCGCGCACTCCACGCTGCCCGCCCCGCGCCCGCCTCTACTCCGTCATGCTCATCGCGCACTCCACGCTGCCCGGTCAGTGCCCGCCTCTACTCCGACATGCTCATCGCGCACTCCACGCTGCCCGGTCAGTGCCCGCCTCTACTCCGACATGCTCATCGCGCACTCCACGCTGCCCGGTCAGTGCCCGCCTCTACTCCGACATGCTCATCGCGCACTCCACGCTGCCCGGTCAGTGCCCGCCTCTACTCCGACATGCTCATCGCGCACTCCACGCTGCCCGCCCCGCGCCCGCCTCTACTCCGTCATGCTCATCGCGCACTCCACGCTGCCGGTCAGTGCCCGCCTCTACTCCGACATGCTCATCGCGCACTCCACGCTGCCCGGTCAGTGCCCGCCTCTACTCCGACATGCTCATCGCGCACTCCACGCTGCCCGGTCAGTGCCCGCCTCTACTCCGACATGCTCATCGCGCACTCCACGCTGCCCGGTCAGTGCCCGCCTCTACTCCGACATGCTCATCGCGCACTCCACGCTGCCCGGTCAGTGCCCGCCTCTACTCCGACATGCTCATCGCGCACTCCACGCTGCCCGGTCAGTGCCCGCCTCTACTCCGACATGCTCATCGCGCACTCCACGCTGCCCGGTCAGTGCCCGCCTCTACTCCGACATGCTCATCGCGCACTCCACGCTGCCCGCCCCGCGCCGCCTCTACTCCGTCATGCTCATCGCGCACTCCACGCTGCCCGGTCAGTGCCCGCCTCTACTCCGACATGCTCATCGCGCACTCCACGCTGCCCGGTCAGTGCCCGCCTCTACTCCGACATGCTCATCGCGCACTCCACGCTGCCCGGTCAGTGCCCGCCTCTACTCCGACATGCTCATCGCGCACTCCACGCTGCCCGGTCAGTGCCCGCCTCTACTCCGACATGCTCATCGCGCACTCCACGCTGCCCGCCCCGCGCCCGCCTCTACTCCGACATGCTCATCGCGCACTCCACGCTGCCCGGTCAGTGCCCGCCTCTACTCCGACATGCTCATCGCGCACTCCACGCTGCCCGGTCAGTGCCCGCCTCTACTCCGACATGCTCATCGCGCACTCCACGCTGCCCGGTCAGTGCCCGCCTCTACTCCGACATGCTCATCGCGCACTCCACGCTGCCCGGTCAGTGCCCGCCTCTACTCCGACATGCTCATCGCGCACTCCACGCTGCCCGGTCAGTGCCCGCCTCTACTCCGACATGCTCATCGCGCACTCCACGCTGCCCGGTCAGTGCCCGCCTCTACTCCGACATGCTCATCGCGCACTCCACGCTGCCCGGTCAGTGCCCGCCTCTACTCCGACATGCTCATCGCGCACTCCACGCTGCCCGCCCCGCGCCCGCCTCTACTCCGTCATGCTCATCGCGCACTCCACGCTGCCCGGTCAGTGCCCGCCTCTACTCCGACATGCTCATCGCGCACTCCACGCTGCCCGGTCAGTGCCCGCCTCTACTCCGACATGCTCATCGCGCACTCCACGCTGCCCGGTCAGTGCCCGCCTCTACTCCGACATGCTCATCGCGCACTCCACGCTGCCCGGTCAGTGCCCGCCTCTACTCCGACATGCTCATCGCGCACTCCACGCTGGTACACAACAGCATTGGGCGCACAAGACTAACTTTCCGCGCGTTAAAAACACATGTAATATAATAAAAATATGTGTACATTTCCTACGACACAAGGAAGTAACGGTGGTGTGGCGTGGTCGCGCAGGGTTCGTGTCGCGGCGCGACACGGCGCGCGGCTCGTGGTACATCCAGGTGGTGTGCGACGTGTTCGCGGCGCACGCGCACGACACGCACGTGGAGGAGCTGTTCACGCTGGTGGACCTGCGGCTGGCCGAGCGCTTCCAGGTGCAGACCTCGTCCGTGGACCGCTGGGGGTTCAACCGGCGCCTGTACCTGCACCCCGGCCTCTACGGGCCTAGCTAATACGAATATTACGGTTACGATCTATAAGTAAAATTATAATCTATTTTTAAATATGATTTGAGTTACGCGTAATTTTGTGTACTCTGTCAAATAATTAAATATATATAACTAACGTATTTAAAACAGCTTTTATTGCGCAGGCAATAGAGACTGTGTCAGGATCAACAAGATCAGCTCGAGTCTGACTTGCATCCTTGTGTAAGTTAACTATTTAGTCTTTACAATCTAAATCCGTTGACAGGTATATTATGGGGTTCTTCAAAAGGGGAGTACATAGGCAGGCAACGCGCGAGTGACACCCGAGTTGCAAGTGTCCATAGGCTACGATAACCGCTTACCATCAGGCAGGCCGTAGGCCTATTTGCCACCATCGTGGTATAAAAAAAAAAGGTAACGTCTGTAAAAACGGACTTGGATTTCGAAAACTTTATTATCAAATTTTCCAAGCATCATTACGTTAGACACGCATTTTATTTTATTTTTAAGAAAATACAAAACTGAACTTTATGGTACTAAATTCCTTTGCATCGTCTAAATAAGACGAAACTACTACTAATCTGTGATGCAGTACAGATTACGTTCTTGTTTCTAAATGTTTTGTTTTTCCCATATTAAAAGTAGTCAGTTTTTCAATTAGTGATGTGCCGAGTCGCTGTTTTGGTGGATCGAGTCGATTCGAGTCAGTTTAAACGGTATTCGAATCAGGACTCGATTCCCTGATTCGAGCCCAGTACTCGAATTCTATGTTTGGTATTCGAATATTCCTAGACTCGAGTCTGGAAATTCTAGTCCAGCCTAGAACTAGAGTCCGATTTTAGAACAAAATCAAAACAAAAAGTTGCAGATTTAAACTTGTTTCTATTACATATAAATTTGTAATATAAGGCCCGCCCACTTCCTTGCTTATGTAAACAATTTGCGAGTACAAGCGAGTTAACCAAACTCGAATACTAGACTCGAGTCAGTAGGGCTCGTGTAAATAGAATCGAGTTAGCGAGTACCAACTGATTCTTCCTGACTCAAGTACCGGAATCGCGTCCAGCGTATAGAATCAAAATAAATTGGTAGAAGCGAGTCGTGGCACAAACTTGTGGCGGTAAATTTAAAAATCTTTCATATGTTAACCCTGAATATAGTGAGAAAAATCATGTTGATACTTGAATTTTTCAATATTTTATGATACGTGTTTAAAAAATAAAATAATAATGAAGAGATGTATTACGAAAAGCACCATATAAACAAATGATTCAATTGGTCATTTATCTACGAGACATTCATGCCTGACTCACCAGGGCTTGCAGTGTAGACATGTCGGTGATCACTAACGTGGAACAATTCGTACTCTAGCGCCGCCAAACGACAAAAATTTATTAAAGTTATTAAGAAATAAAAAACTAAACAAGTGATATGTGTTTCTATAAAAACACATTATCAATTTAAAAATCAGTTTTTCTTTGTTCATACTTGTTTATCATAATATATAACAAACTCCGAGCATTGCTTTTTATTGAGATTTTAGGGTCAACGAGGTGACTAGTAAAAGACGGAAAAACTGTTTCAGATAGAAGACACGTTTATTATGCACTTAACTGATTGACACTTACAAAACTAGACGCGACGCCATTACAGTTTCTACGTCAGTGTTGCCAACACAGTTACTTATTTAATTCTCAACAGTCCCACCAAATAAGTATCTCCCACCTAAACTATAATAATATGTAATACATTGTTATTATTCTGCAAGAGAATTCTTATCAACTAATCCCATTGTTTCTCGTAAAACTTCAAATTGAACCCTAGGCAAAGGCTTTGTCATTATGTCAGCAGCTTGTTCCTCTGAACTAACATATTTTAATTGTATACAACCATTTAAATATTTTTCTCTTATATAATGATATTGGATGTCAATATGTTTTGACCTTTTATGAAAATCATGATTTTTAACTAGTTTAATAGAACTCTGGTTATCCAAATGCAAAGTAATTTGTTTTAGATTCTTTCCAATACTAGTCATTAACTGTCTGAGCCACATAAGCTCTTTGGTAGCTGAACAAGCTGCTACATACTCAGCCTCCATTGTAGACAAAGTGACACATCTTTGTAAACTTCAGCTGAATCAGATTTCTTATGAATACTAAAACCTTTTGCTGTTATCGCACTTCAGAAAACAAATTGCGTTTTAAGTCTGGTACATACAAGACATCATTTATGGTAGAATTATACCACACACCATGTACTAACTTTTTAATGTGGACTGTCCCTATTCCACAGACTGGGAGTTCAGATTTGTCACCTAGACGCACAGCAGATCTATCACTTGGTCGAATATCATGTAAGAAATCACTCCTGAAGGTCATGTGGGCGGACGCTCCACTATCCAAAATCCATGAAGACTCTTCATGATCACTAAAATTGACAATAAACGCTGACGACCACTTTGATTCTGTCTGGCGTTTCTTTTTAGGTGCGCGACAGTTTTTTTAGCGTAATGCCCTCTTTTGTTACAATTGAAACATTTGAAGTTTTTCTTTGCCTTTGATGTCACAAGAACGGTTTCTTCGCCGTGTGTGAAACTCGCTTCTTCATCTAATAAGCGCGCTGTGAGGTTAGGTATTGTTTGTTTTGTTTCATCCATTGAGAGCCATGCTTGTCGTACCATGCGATACTTATCAGGCAGTGACCCCAGGATCTTCGTAATGACAGCCAAATATGAAATATTTTCGCCCGCATCACGCAATTGTTGTGCCATATTTTCAATCTTCGAGATATGTATGGCAATTGTGTCGCTTGTCGCCATGCGGTAGCTATGAAACTGTTCGTGGAGTAATAACTTTGTTGCCTCACTTTTTTTTTCGTAAATGGCATCTAGCTTCTCAATAATTGATTTTGCTGTTAAACAATTCTGAACCAACGCAATTTGCGAGTATTCCATGCAACTCGTCATAATGTACATGCAACTCGCATCTCTTTGACGCAATTTTGTGTCATTTTTATCATCTTGATTTTCTATTATACAATCATCTAACCCCTTCATTTTTAGCGCGAGTTGAATTTGGAACTTCCATTGCGCGTAATGATTTCCATCGAACTTTTTAACTGACGATGCATTTGGTGAATCCATTTTCTGCACTGTCTTCCTCGTTTCTTTTGTAATTTCACTGAAGCCGGCCGGATGCTCGATGCCGCCGCCGCCGTAATACAACTTCGTGAACTTTACAACTCTATACTTCTATTTACTGTCTAAGGCGACGCTGGGCCCATAACCTATTGAGATTTTAGGGTCAACGAGGTGACTAGTAAAAGACGGAAAAACTGTTTCAGATAGAAGACACGTTTATTATGCACTTAACTGATTGACACTTACAAAACTAGACGCGACGCCATTACAGTTTCTACGTCAGTGTTGCCAACACAGTTACTTATTTAATTCTCAACAGTCTCAATAGTTTTCCTATAATTATCACACAACAGCAAGATGTATAGGTTATGATAATTTAAAGTGACATATATTTTTTCTATCTATGCCAGTTAACAGTGTTGTCATTCTTAATAATTCTTGTGCCACGACTCACTTGTCAGACTCTATTCGAGTAGGCGAGTCAAAAGCAGGAATCGAGTCTGACTCGCGTCAAACCGTACTCGGAACATCGCTATTTTCAATAGATTTGAGATCTTGCTATGCCGATCACCTGACTTTGAATCATCTGTATTATGATTAGTTCTGTAACTGAAGTACAATTTAAATCAATTTACATTGTACACTTTGTGCAAATTGTGGTTCAGCAAATAATTTGATATTTAAATAAATATCAAGAATATATCCGCAAAAGGATTTTAATTCTTGCATGATAATTCTAATATATAAAACACAATCAAATTACAAAACTATAAACCATAAGTAAGAATTACAATATTTTTTCGTTATATATAATAGTTATTCTTTATAGACGAAATGGATTTATAAAATTTAATTCAATTCATTCCTTCTTAGATTTTTTTGAAGAGTTCTTAGATTAATTTATGTTCCATTTTCTAAGCCATAACTTCATACTAATATGTTGTGCTGTCTCTCGAGTTCTCACAAGTGTTCAATGTGTTACAATTTAAAACCTAGAAAGGAATATTTAATTGTTTATTCTTACGTTCAACAATTAGTATTGAGAACCGACTGGCATTACCCATTGGCAGTTCAAGCATGATTGCTCGCTTGCAGTTATTAGAACAAACTGCATGTGCATTGCATTTGAGTTGCACAGTTGAAGTGCATTGAAATTGCAAATTTGCAGTCGTTGTGCAGTTGAAATGCAATCCATTTCTCTGTCCTCGTCTGTGTACAACCTTGAAGCCTACTTTCTATGTAGTATGTTCACGATACGTTAATATGAGCCGGATCTCTATTATGCCTGTTCTGGAACTGGACTGGACAGACTGGAAGGTTCAGTTATAATGACCCCTGGTTTCAAAATACGTTACTTATTTGAATTTTATTTATAAATGTAGAAAATGTATTTAGCATGGACAGGATTCATATTTTAACTGTGCCCCTTCGAATGTGATGAATTCGTTTACGTAATACGGAGTTCTTAATACAGTTGTTTTAAGACCGAAAAATTTATATTTAATAGTGTGAAATCACTAGATTCGAAGATTCTGTAAAAAATATTAGCACTAAACAAGCAATTTTTTTTTTCAATAAAAATTATATAATTTTTTGATCGTATGTTTCGACAGTCCTACATCAGCGTACGAGGAATAATATGTACTATGTAGAAATATAATTAGAGCTTTTCTTTAGTGTTAACAGCTGACTAGGGGTTTCGTTGGAAAGTTGATGCTTTCATTTTGATGTCAGTTATCTCAAAATATAAAGTTTTCAAGTTTTAGATCACTACGTTTATATATAACTAGCGATCTACCCCGGCTTCGCACGGGTGCAAGGCTTATGTAAATATACCTCCTACAAAATGTCCTTATTAGGGTTCATTCCCGGAGTTCTCGAGTCGAGAATTCCCGGGATTTCTTTGGGCTTTGATCCCGGGAAATTAAGCTCCAGAAAAGTCGAGAATTCGAGAAATCATATTGGAGTCTATAAAATTGTGAAAGCAATTAAAGGCGTTTCGACAAATGAGGAGGCAAGTGCAATGGTGCTGTCCAAGTCTATAATAAAGAAAGAGTTCTTACTTTTTGAACAGACTGGGAAGAGGTCACCAAATCTAGAATCATTGTATAAGGCATTGCTTTCTGTTAAGCCGACTTCCACAGAAAATGAGAGAGTGTTTTCCATATCAGGAAATGTGGTAAACAAAATAAGGAATCGACTGTCTGACAAAGCTATAAATGCTTTAGTTTTTCTAAAAGCATATTTTATCAGACAGAGTAAGCTGACCTGAGAATCTCGCAAAGTTTTGATTTGTTTATTTTTTATGCCAAAAAAAGGTGCTGTAATTGTAATTTAATTATAATATAAGTTAACATAATGTTAACGTCTTTCATATTGAGATTTTTGTTTTGTTTAATAGCAGCTACCTTGTGTTTATAAGTTTTAAGTAGATTTTTTTGTTTAACCAGCCATAAATGGTACTGTGATTATAATTATTATAAGTTAGAATAAAATCTTATTTGTTTTTTTAAAGAAAAGTGAAGCTAACTTAGTTAAAACTGTAAATAACAGTTTTATCTAAGTTAGCTTTACTTTTATTTGAGAGAAATCCGCTGAATTTGATGATTAATCACATTATTGAAAACGAAAAATTATGAGAAAATGTACTCAAATGTAAATTTCTCGACAACCGAGAAGACCCGAGAAATTAGCCTCGAGAATTCTCGAGACCCGAGAAATTAAAAAGCTCGAGAAATCATGAACCCTAGTCCTTATACACACCGTTCACAGCTTTTTTGTCATTAGACAATACAAATATGTTTTGTTTAGAGGTTACATATAATTGGCCATGTGAAAAACACTACGCTCAAATCTAATCCTGTAACGTCGAAAGTTTGACCATATTATGCATGTATTATACATATAAAAGTTCCCTAAGAATTACTCGTATCTATTCAAAAAAAACGCATCAAAATCCGTTGCGTAGTTTTAAAAATCTAAGCTGTTTTATACTATGTAGTGATATATATGGCTCTTTATATATCAAATTTAAAAATTTACATATTTGAAACTGAATATCTTTCGTTATTTTATGATTACTTTAGCCATGTACTTATTTACCTGTTTTAAGTACAACATTAAGTTCTTTGTACGTTAATTAAGAATTAATTATCACATCAACGCTGGCTTCCAATTGCCTGTTATTTAACATGCAAGGAGTAAATATTACTGGATTTATGTCCAAGCTATGGTGGATTCATACACTTTGTCAATAAAGTTATAATTTTCTAAAGGCTCTAGTGATATATGTATATTAATACATCATAAATACAGAGCGGGTTTGAATAATACCATGGTTAAATTCATTCATAGCTTAACGTGAACTACGACTTGTTTGCTGGAATGTGTAAATCTGTGTGGTGTTGAGTTCTCAGTTGTGCCATCCAGTAATTTATTAAACGTGTTTTGTATTCATACGAGACTTCTGTTGCAAAGTATTATTTTGTGAAGAGTTTACTGTTCTCACTGCGTACGTTCCACTGAACTTGTATTGGATTTCAATTATAACGAAAATTTTGTAGTTTATGTAAACAGTTTCTTAAAATCTCATTTTTTGTTATTTCTTTATGCAAAATAGTGCATTACTGATTGTACTGCCTTCGACTTGATCATTTTACAAGTATTAAGTGTTTATTTTATATATGTTCCAGTTAAATGTTGGCCTTAGCTTAGTATGGTCGATAATGGATTTAAACAAAGATCGATTTATTGATTGATCCCGATTTTTGTACATTAAATAATATAAAGTAATTTCTATGTAATTATTGTTTGACAATTTAAATACTGTGATATTTCTCGTTAGTTTTTAAGGCACAATAAAATATGAAAGTCAATTTGTATGACTGTCCTTTGTACATTAATATTTTAAGGACAATTTTGATTTTATTTACCGATAATTATTATGAATTATGGTGCCTACGTAGCTAATATTAGGTTTAAGGTATAAAAAATTACAAAGCGATAGAGAATAACATGAAATTTGAAGTAATATTGAAAACCATAAAAAATTTACAACTATCTATGTATTTATAAGGTTTATACGAATGTAGACATTAACAAAATAAGCGAGAACATTCATAATAATGCTGCTATATTGTCAAAGAACTGAATTTGTTATGTAAAAAATATTCTATTTGCTATTTTGTTTGAATAAGTTACGTATCCAAGGAGAATATTTTATACATTTTTCAAATAAATAACAACAATAAAGTTCGTGGTTTTATTTCAAAGTTAGAAAATTTGATCACAGACAATAATTACAATATACATACAACTTGTACATAAATTTGCTTTTTATAATGTTTAAAAAAATAATTTTCATTTTTAGCTTTGCTGATAAAAACATTAATTCTCTAATATATACAAGTTTGTAACATTACAATTATCAACTGTCAGTGCAATTTGTGCTTTTAGTGAGAGTTTGTCCACCAAACTCTCGGCCAGTTCATCTTGACCACCGAACCAACGAACTGCATCACGCTATACACAAAAGTCTAGGATTAGATGCGAATGTCAAATACATACATTTAAAACATTTGATGCTTCAAGAATCTATGGAGTTGCATTTTTGACATTGTGCATCTAAAGAATATTTTTCGTTCTGTGAGAGTATCAATTCAAATATGTACTTGTGAACACAACAATAAATAAAGATGTACTCATGGATAAACTCTGTTTTAAGTAAGTAATATAATTAGTAACTTAGTTGGGTAGTTTGTATATAAATATATATTATATTTTAAATCTTGTCCATAATAAATGAGTATATATTTAAAATTGATCAATCAGATTAAAACATCTGCAGAGGAATTAATATTACCTCAAATCGTTAGAACTTAACAATGAATAGAGGTTAAAGAGTATTTGAAGAGAAGTTTCTTTTTGAAACAACCAATCCTGCTGTTCAATATCTTTTTGACAAATATTTAATATTCAACATCAGAGCTAACCCAAAAAAAAAAACTTTAAATGGCATCTATACATACCACGTATGTCAACTCTTTCTACTGTTCTATCCAAAATTACATTACAGTTTTAAATTTTTATTTAAGTTTTTAAAACTTAAGTGATTATAAGAACTTGAGTATACTCCAAAAGAGTATTGCATTGATCACATGTAAATAAGACAGTACTAATACAGTTCTTATCTTAGGTACCAATAGGGAAGATGCAATATTTTTATTTTTGTGCTCATATTAAAGAACTCCACATAGAATAGACCACAAGTATATTAAAAAATGAAAAGACTGTATATTACTAAAAATATGCGGTTTAAAATTGTCAATTTAAATTTTCGCGCGAAAACTGACCAATAGTTCGTGTGACGTCACTCCTGTCTGTCACTGTCACTGGCTCACTGATTGTACTGCGCGTGTCATTGCTGGCTTTAGTCGTTTTTGATTTATCTCGACTTTCAAGGTATTATTTTGTAATAATTTGCAATGGACTCCGAAAAAAAGCTGTATGGATGTATGTTTTGTGCCAATGTGTCGCATCTACTTTAAATAAGTCTCCTAATAAATTGTTTTTGACTGGACCTTCTGACACAAAACTGAGAAAATGTGGTTTCAAGCATTGAAGAGGAATGACATTTATTACACAAAAGAACAGTTACCTACCTAACACTTACCCAAACTTTTCAATGTCTTTTTGTTTAGTTTCATTCATTTCTACACTTGAAAACTCGGCACTTTCGACAAAAAATGTCACTATCATGTCAACATAAATTTTTGGCAGAGTCCTAGAATCTGCTTTGGCAAACCCAACTTCCATTTTTATTCAATTTTGGTTTAATTGTTCACTTTTACTACAATTTATAACCTCAAATAAGTTCCCATAACAGGAGTGACGTCACTGAACGCTGATTGACGTTTTAAATCCGTTCCGTTTCACGTTACATTTGATTCGTAATTATTGTTAAAAAAACAACATCATTTTAAATATAAACCTTGTAGTGGCCCTACTTTTATATTTTATTAGCATTTTAATAACAAAATTTTCATAAATATTATTATTGCATGTTCCCCATTGGTGGCAAATAGGTCCTATTTTTTGTTATTGAAATGCGACTCGAGAAGAGGCGATTAGTCTATGCCGGAGACAAGACAGTAATTACTAATAAATATATAAGTCAGTCAACATCGATTCATTCCAAGTTTATTCTTGTGCAGCAGCCCGATTCTCGTGCCGCTCCTACCGGTCGGAGACCGAAGTCCAGAAGGTGAGTTTGGTCAGGTTGAGCCAGTACCGGTGGCACGGGGCGCCGGAGTGGTCTAGTATCGAGCAGGCGTTGTTGGCGGGCGGGCGGCGCGGGGGCGGCGCTGGCTCGAGCGGCGCGAGCTGCGGCGTCGTGCACGGCGTCCACCCGCACGTGGCGATCTCACTGGCGCTCGTGCTCGTGCTCGGCGTGCTGACGGCGCTCCATGTTGCGTTGACGGGGACGTTAGCAGGGGTGTGGACGGTGGCGAGGGTGGCGGACGAGGCAAACGAGGCCAGCAGCGCGGCGGCGGCCAGCGCGGCCGCCAGCGCCGCGGCCGCCAGCACGGCGCCGGCGCCGGCGCCGCACGTGCCGTCGCCGGCGCCGCCCGCCGCCGCCAGGTCCCCGTACGTGAAGTAGCCGCGCCGCCGCGCCTCGCGCAGCGCCACCCGCCGCTCCAGCCGCCGCAATCCACTCTCGAAGCACTCGTCGCTCACGAAAACGTTCCATCCCTGCCGATCGCATTACATTATTATTTTGGGGGCGTACTCTTAAAAACGATATTCGATATATCGTGTATTTTATTTTATTTACTTTTTTTTATGTACTTGAAATACTTACAGTACCTACTACATATCTATGTGTCGTTATAGCAATGCTTATCTTATGTACAAGTAACAGTGATTACTACTAATAACAAAAGTGAAAGATAAAAAGGTGTAAATACAAAAAAAAAACACGAGAAAACACGTCCCTATCTTTTTAGGGAACAACCTGGGGAACCATGTCAAACCAGCCCTTTCTTTTTTGTTCCCCTGAGGAAAATGCATTAAATTGCATACCCCGGCTGTGGCGAGCCGGGGTTATGTGGGGCTCTCCTCCCCAGGAGGCCTACCCACTAAAAACCTCAGGGATGGTCTTCCTCAGGCATGTAGGGAGCCCCCGGGAACACAAAGGCCACTTCCGGGAACCCCCAGCCTCCGCTCCCCTCTCTAGAGGGGAGCCCTCCTTGGGGGAAGCTACCACCTCCCCCGGTCCCCTCCACCGACGACGCCCCCCGGCCACGGTAGGGGCGCGGTCCATCCCGGGTCGCCGTAGCGGACGCGACTTCCTCGCGCCCGCCGGCGACCCATGTCAAACCAGCCCTTAGACAGCGTCTCTTTAACGGTACTTGGTTTGGTGTTAAATAAGCCAAGTTCGGGGAAGTTAGTAGTAACTTTATTAAATACATTCCGCCTGTGATTAGTGATGCCACTAGGTATGTATATATATATATATATAGAAGAGTGGACCGCCTAGTAATCTTATGCGAGTACCTAATATTTACTAGAGACAAGAAATATGAAGTGTCTGTGATGGATTACTAACATTTTGTCGCGTGGTATAGACAATGTCTGCTTTTACGTCCATATACAGTGGATGTAAAAGTCCCACACTTTTACACTTTTTTTTTTAAAACATGCCTCTTGTATTTTATATTCAATTAAAATTTGGTGCAATCATTCAATTCAATTTTGAAAATAGATAATTTACTTATATATATTAAAATACTTATATTTATATAATTATGAATTTTAAAATTTTAATTACACTTACAATCGCATCAAGGAACTCCACTTCCAATTTTTTCAACTGTTTTAATTCGAGACCGCCTGAAGTCGCCCATTCCGAGCACATTACTTCATCATCCTCACCATCATCTTGTAAAAATTTGTTACCAACCATCTGAAAATTAAGAACAATCTAGAATTTAGCAAAGTCACAACACAATGTTAATGCACAAATGGTTTAATAGCTTAGTCTTGATCAACATCTAAAGAGGCTCTTGCTTTGCTGACGGATCTGATAGAGAAAGTGGTGATTTTGGTAATGGTACGTATTGTCTGAAAATTTTTCTCTTTGCAGCCCTATCATACAGCATACTAGGTTTAAGAGTTTTATAATATTTATGTTTTTATATAAATATATTGTAATGAATAATAATTATTTTTATTTTTAATTAGAAAGAAAGAAAAGTTTTTATTTGGCGCCAAATTAACATATTATACCAAAGTACAGTTACAATATAATGCAGAACACAATAAATAAATTCAAATAATTAAAAAAAAAAAAAACTAACAAATGGCGACCAAATGCGACTCCGATTTTCAGTGGAGCCACAACACGCCATACACAATACCTCGGGCCTTTTAACTCTCTTGCACAAAATTAAACAAAATAAATAAAATATCCAAAAATATAAAATTAAATAATTATTGTCAAATTTTCAACACATCTACAATGAGAATACCCGCTAAATGCATTTTAGATTGGATTTTACCAAAACGTTTTCGGAGTACAAATTCTCCTATAAATCAATGTAATTCCTGTTATTTATCATACATAAGTACAATGTAGGCTAATATAGGGAGTAATGTTTAATATTTTTGGAGCTTTGTTTCGCATTGTAAAGACAAAAGTGGTATTCCAACTCCTATCCAGTATCATGAAGATAAAACAAATTTTCAAGTTTTAAAGATAAGTCATGTTTTGAACCACCAACAGTGACTTTGCCTAAATGAAAGGCTCCAGTGTATATAAGTTATAATATTAACTATCTAATTTGTATATAGCGGAACAGAAGGTCTTGAATTTTCAACATTAACCTTGGTATTAAATCATGCATCTAGTTACCAGCGAGACAAGGAAAAGGTCAGAGGGTGAAGTAGCAGCGAGATAGGCAGGATTGCAGTCATGCAGGCGTTCCAGGTACAGCAACGCCAGCACGAGCGCACATGGTGACACACAGGCTCCACGCGCAAGTCGTGCTGCCGCGTCTGCATGCAATCGCCGTAATGAGCGTCCACGCTGTGCAGCTGACCACGCTTCGCAGGAGATTTCTGTACCATTCACAATACTTGTTGCAGCTAAATTAACTCCAGAGGCATTATGCATATATTGCATAAACTGCATAGAATCATAGTACATGTTTAATTTCGGCACCAGTGCCTGACTGTAAAATGTGTACTTTACATATTCTAGCTACATATGGAGTAAGTACAAAATAACAGTCATTATTTACCATACATCATCCTACAATAAACCTAAACATATAAGTAATATGATCGCCTGATATTTATATTTACAACAATTTCAGAAAGCACTGCCTGCTTTTACATGACAAAAACCAACAAATGAACAATAAAAATACAAGATTTAAATCATTTAGATTTATTTCCCATTCAAGCAAGTTAATATTTTAAAATATTGTTTTATTGAGAGTGAATATTTTTGTTTGTTTAAGGCAAGTATTGTCATTAACTAACAATACTTGCCTTAAACAAACAAAAATATTGTTATTGCAGTTGTAACATTGTAACATTGAATATTGTATACTTTTCAGAAGAAAAATTTTATCACAACCTTTATCCTTGCATGAAACAGACAGTATTATAGCCTCCTGAAAAATTTACTGTTTATATCTAATTTGGAAAAAGCAATAATCATTGTTAAATCTATTTCATATGACTATTAAAACTAATAACAAACTTACCAGTGACTGGCAAACTGAGGCCAGGCAATTTAGGCAGTTGTGCATAATACAAGGTCTTTGTGATGCGCTTGAGAAATTCTTTATGGTCGCCTATACCCTGAAAGTATTTCATTCAATGTGACTATTGCATTAATGTTTATAAATGCAGCATTTATTTTAAAACTACATCTACTGACAAGTCTTGCTATTAGGCTGTTGAATTGTGCTAGAAATCACTATCCACATCACAATTTGTAACTTAATACAATACAAAATTTTGTGAAGATATAAGTTGTATTAATGGACTATATCAACATACACAACCTTAGTTCATAGTACAACTGTAACCTTCACCTAATGTTAACAAAAGAAACGAAAACTAGGGCATGAAACCAAATAAATATGAGTTAAGATAATTAATAGTGTGATATCATACCTTACTAATATAATACTGAAATTATTGGATTAAAATAAAAGTATCGAAATTTAATTTAAGTACTTCTGGTAGCTTTTAATTTAAAAATGTTTTTTAACTTGTGCAGTCCTTACGGGGCAAGTGTTGATCTAGTAAACAGGGGCAAGGTGTCAGCATCTGTGTTCCTTTCTAGTGCTTGATTTTATCCCTCGTTTTTTTTGGTATTAATAAAAAATAAAGACTTACTGGTTGTATACCAGTAGTGAAACCATTATATTAACTGTTTTGGAAGTACCTTTAATTAAAATTAGCATGTTATACCAATACCTTGACCTAATACCTTAACGGAATTCAAGCCCTGATGGAAACTCCCTATTTCTATTTTACTGACAAATAGTTCATGTTTATCCAGAATGCATTTATGCAGTAAATTTATAAGAAAAAACAAAGTATTTAAGGATAACCAACAAAAAGCACGTTAAAATGACCTACTAATACATATAAGAGATTTTTAGCTAGGTAGAATAAGGGTAAGTAAATAAATTATTAATTGGTTGGATTAGTTTTATTACCAATCAAATAAAGTCAGGGTTATTGCTAAAACTTATTAAAAAATAGAATGACGTGACATGATAATATGAATGTGGCTTAAAAAAGTTCTTTTACCTTAGTTTTTGATCCCTCTTTTCTTCGTTTCGATATACTGGCCATTTTTTATTGTAGTATTATACGTTTTCAGTATTTTCGACTGTTTTAAATTTAATTGTAATAAATAATCAACAAAATACGGTTCTCATTTTGGGAATCTTTTTTTAATATTTATTTTTTTTAATTTGTTAAACTAGCTATGGCTACTAAGGTCTTCAGCCGTTTTTAATGTATGTACAGACAAAAGTCAGATAATAAATTGAGAAGTTATTACACTTGCCTACGTTACTACCATATCTATACATATTTTTTATATGTATAGATATGGTAGTAGTATATTAAGTAAGGATGATGGTACGTTGACACGCACCATCATCCTTACTTAATATTATTACTTGAAGTAAGTAGGAAAAAAATTACCACCTATGCAGACAAAGTCGCGGACACGAGCTAGTCATATATAAAATTAAACGATCTAAACTACAACTTAATTGCTGACAAAAGTAGCGTCGAAACTTCAAGACTACTCATTTTAAGTCTTAAATAAATCAATCACTATTAAAGAGGGTCGTGGCCATTGCACTAACTTGCCTATCATAAATATTGAGTCACGTACGTCACGAAATAATGTAAGCCGCGTTTAAACCTGGATTTTCAGTATGGAATACTAGCATCCGCCCACGGCATCGCCCGCGTGAAATTAATTTTTGTCAATCCTGGTCCCTTATGTCTAAGAGACTCTTACAGGGGCCAGCCTCACGTTGTGTACAAAAATATTTTGTTTGCTTTGTTTCTTATGACGTGATATTTGACGAACTTGTATACTAACTTTCAACCCTTATTTCACCCCCTAGCTGGTCGAAATTTAAAAATGCTAGAACAAGTGTTTAATGATTTCTTATCAAGTGCTTAAATATAAAGTTTCATAGTTTTATCTTTTAAAATTAAGAAATCCCATACAAACTTTCAACCTCTATTTCAACCCCTTCATCCCTTTTTTTCGAAATAAAAAGTAGCCTATGTTCTGTCTCAGGGTCTAAAGATTGTCTGTTCCAAATTTCATCAAAATCGGTTGCGAGGTTTAAGCAGGAAAGCGTAACAGACAGACAGACAGAGTTACTTTCGCATTTATAATATTAGTTGGGATAAATAAAAATATATAAATGTTATATGTTAACAAAAATGTTGATTTTAGCGAGTTCTCTTATGGGCATAGTCAAGATATAAAGCATCGGCAAATTATAAGTACATCTCACAGGTTGAAGGTTACTTTTGTCGCTTGCGTAGATCCAACGAGGGCCATTTAAGCGAAATTTAATGAAAGTGCGTGGAGTGTACCAACTGAGTCTAATCTCTACCTGCACAATGAGAAATGCAGCTAAAAACCAGCTAGTTAGGTGCACAGAAGTTATTGTCAATCACTGGTCAAAATATTTGTGGAGTTCGATTTTGGTGGTATTAAGAACCGGGCTAAGGAAGACTCCGGTCACCTGCCTTTTCAAAGCCACTTCAAAGCCTTCTAATTGGTTTAAATATGGCAGGTGGTGACTCACCTTTTATTTTTATTTTTTTATTATAAGTATATCTCGGACTTGAGATTTATTATTATACTAGCGACCCGCCCCGGCTTCGCACGGGTGCAGTGAAAAAATGGTTATGGTGGGTTATCCCTAAGAGATAGACATATACCATCGCGGACTTTTTTGTGGATTTTTGTAAGTTGTACAATACTGTAGTACATTATTTTGGTCTATCTCGTAGGGTTCAGCCAGCGTTTGCAATATAAGCGCAAAAAAACGTGCTTATTTACGACATCACATTAGAAACCTTTAAATTTATCAGTGTTTCTCTACTATATTATGCATTTATTATACATACAAACCTTCCCTAAGAATCACTCTATCTATTAAAAAAAACCGCGTCAAAATCCGTTGCGTAGTTTTAAAGATCTAAAGCTGCGATTATACTGCCCGTTCTGCCGGGCCGGTGAGCAGGGTCCTTAGTCAGGACATAGAGCGGTCGGGAAGCCACGATCGCCCTTAGTCAGGACCCTTACTGCCTTAGTGCGATTAGACTTGCCGTTTTGAGCTCCCTACCCTAAATCGGGCCTGGTCGGCCGGGCAATGTAATCGCTGCAATAGAGCGGTCGGGAAGCCACGATCGCCCTTAGTCAGGACCCTTACTGCCTTAGTGCGATTAGACTTGCCGTTTTGAGCTCCCTACCCTAAATCGGCCTGGTCGGCCGGGCAATGTAATCGCGCTGCATAAGCATACATACGGACATACAGCGAAAGCGACTTTGTTTTATACTATGTATTGATATTGATGCAATAGTGTATAGGCAGCTTAAAGTGACGTAGCAATCCTTATCGCAAACCGATTTCATTCGCCGGATTTGCCGGGCTCGGCTCTCCTGATAGCGTACCATGGCATTCTATTCGTTAATCACATGTCAAAACCACAACTGATGCTATTGACCAAGGTGTATGTATTTTTACTAACTACGTAACTACCAATTGATCGCTCGCATGCTGCCAAATCGCGCCACTGTCTGGCACTGTTTAGTTACGGTACCCATTCCTGAGAGTTAGGACCTGTGCTATTTTTTAATTAATTCAGTCAATGATAGTAAAATTAAAATTACATTAAGCCCCGTATTAAGTAGCACAGTACACAATGGAAGTAGAAAATTCCCAAGCATTTCGGTGGAGAGAAACAATCATTGACAAACTTGTTGAGAAAATTGGATTGAATAGTTGGGTCGTCCACAACTTGGCTTACGACGAGGAATGCAAAATACTGCTTCGGATACATCAGGTTAGTGAATCCTTTTTTGTAAAAATCTCGTTTAATTCGCATGGTTTCCAAGACTTAGGCCGCGTGGTGTGATCAATTTAAGACATGAAAATAATCGTGCTGGAATTTTCTGATAAAGTACCTATAATTCCGTATTTATATTATTATAATGTGTTAAGATTTTAAAACTGAATAAAACATCCAAACACAATTTGTATCGGGAAAATACCTACGATAAATTCGGCACACGATACAAATTTCCGGCGGCCTCGACATAATGTCTGATATTATGTTAATAAAAAAGTATACATATATATTATCTTGTAAATATCAATGATAATAAAAGAAATTAAATGAACTGTCGATGAAATTGACTCATGAAATGACCAAAAGGCTGACAAAGTCATACTAGTAAAATCAAGTTGCCGCCATTTTGACAATGCCAAGGAGCAAGACGATACTGATAGATTATTTACAGCCGTTTTTATTAGCCAATCTATCAACGGTTGTATTATAAAGGCTATTACAAAATTGAAGACTTTTTAAATGATAATAATTGTTTTTTATAATCTATCTTTTTTGTTATGCTTGCCTGCACATACGCTTCTGATCAACAGAAGTTTAGCTCTAAGCAAAGAATATATTTACTCTAGCGAGGCTCTAAGTCCCTTGACAATGTACGACAACGTACATGCTACAAAAAACTAGAGGTTCGTTTGTGGCTAAATGTATAATTTTTTATAACAAGATTCTACATAGTGTAGCTGAATTGCCTTTTCTATGTTCAAAAGACAGGCCTTTTTTTTTTTTTTGGTTTGTCAGGTATTTTATAAAACTATATTATCTACTTACTAAAATATATATTCTAACTATGAAAATGTTAATCTACCCCTGCTATTATTAATGAATAATGACCTTGCATTGGTTTTGTTTACATTTTGTATCGCTTCTAGTTGACCGTACCTACTTTAAACATTTACATTCGAGCAACATTTGTATGAGAAAAGATTAGCGCGTGACGAGAGGAAGAACTAATTCATACGAGTGTATTATTGTACTCAATATACTTGTCCAAAAAAGTTTCCATCGAAGCCTTATATAATATACCCTTACGGCTACGGCTAAGAAAAATAACAATCCACAAACGACAAGGCAAGTATGTATGTGGCAAGTTTCACAATTCGAAAGTGAGCAAACGCGATAGTAAGTTAATTTAATTTCTTTTAATTTACTATCAAACATACGTACCAATAGTCTATACTAATATTATAAAGAGGAAAGATTTGTTTGTTTGTAATGAATAGGCTCCGAAACTACTAAACCGATTTCAAAAATTCTTTCACCTTTGGAAAGCTACATTATCCCCGAGTAACATAGGCTACTTTTTATCCCGGAAAAATCGACAGGTCCCACGGGATGCGCAATAAAGGCTTCGCTCAAAAACTACTGCACAGATTTTCATGCGGTTTTCATCAATAGATAGAGTGATTGTTGAGCAAGGTTCTGCGGTATTTTTTATCTCGGAAAAACGGATAGTCCCACGGGAAGCGCGATAAAACCTTCGCGCCATAAACCGACTTCCGCGCATATGTAGCCGTGGGCCTATAGACCCAATCCCGAAATCCACGCAGGCGAAGCCGCGGGCAGAAAGCTAGTATCTAATAAACTAACATGCTATTTACTTTCAAAGTCGTCGTTATATGATTTCTTTTGTTATTTTAAGCTTCTATCAAGTCTCTTTTTCTAGGTATCCACTGAGGTTGACAGAATTGACAGAAGTCACATACGGGTTGTATATACCGCCATACTGAGTAGCTTGGACAAGGAGAGGTATACACAGTTGTTCTGTAACGCCGGCTACTCAAAGGTGATTGAAGAAATCGATCCCGACGGGCACGTTTTTTATTTTCGTGAGTACAGAAATAGTACATCCTTTAGTATTGGAATTACATTTAAAACTTTTTGAATTTAAGCGCCATACAAAATATATATAACTCTTTATTGCACATAAAAATTTCACAGGAAATAACATTAAATATAAAATATGTACATAGGTGGGCTTATCCCTAATAGTGATTTCTTCCAGCCAACCTAACTGGGGATTTAGTCATAAAATTGCGGATACTACTTAAAATGCAATCAACAAAGTATAGAAAATTTACACTACACAAAACAAAGCAAAACTAATTACTTTAAAAAATACTAACTACATCTATTACTATAAATACATAAATAACAGTATATATAACAATAATATATAATAATAATCATATAATATATATATACATACACACATACATATATCTATAAATATATATACATATTAACATACCTACAATATAAACATGACTAATTAATTGTTCGACTCAAGTTGCGATAAAAAATGCTCTTTCAGTCTAACTTTGAAGGTTTCCACAGATCGACTATCACGAATGCTCTCAGGCAACTTATTTCACAGGCGGGCCGCAGTAATAGTAAACGATTTAAAAAATATATATTTTTCCATTACTTTCTAACCTTAAAGTGCATATTTTGGTTACAATCAAATCTCCGATCTCCTTTTGTTGCACTAAATTAATCTCCAAAAATTATTGTTGTTATTTTATGTCAGAATTTTGTGCATTATCTATACTAATGTTATAAAGAAGTAAAGTTTGTGTGTTTGTATATTTGTTAAATTGTAAGGGGTAATCTCAGGATCTATTGAACCGATTTTAAAAATTCTTTCACCAATTGAAAGCTACATTATTGCTGGGTGTTATCTATACTAATATATAAAGCTGAAGAGTTTGTTTGTTTGTTTGTTTGTTTGTTTGTTTGAACGCGCTAATCTCCGAAACTACTGGTGCGATTTGAATAATTCTTTTTTTGTTGGATAGTCCATTTATCGAGGAAGGCTATAGGCTAAATAACATTACGCTATGACCAATAGGAGCAAAGACAGAGCGGTAAATGTGTAAAAAACGGGGAAAATTATTCATTTTTGAAGGCTTTCTTTGCGTGCGCTGCGAAAACGGTTCAAGATACACAAAAAATATGTATGAAAGAATTATTCCTCTATACATGATCTAAAAAAAAGTCCGCGACGGCATATGTCTATCTTTTAAGGTTTAGTCACAATGACCGTTTTTATGGTACCAAATTTGGTCGAAATAATTTGTTTAAGTTGTATCAACATAATAATATTAATCTTTATTCAAATATAAATATAAATATGTTGTTGGTTAACCAAAAATCTGCCGGAAGTCACTATTCCACGCGGACGAAGTCGCGGGCAAAAGCTAGTAGGTTATATAAAAAACCGAAAAATAAAAAGGCTTTTACGTGGTCACGTTTTGCAAAGTGAATCGGAGAAAAAACGGTCGAATGAAAGCGTTTCTTACGAACGCTGCCTTAACTATTGTTACAAATTTTCCCGGTGTGAGGAAAAATTGTATTTCTCTCCGGCTAGGAGGTGAGACTGTGGGTTCTTAGGTACGGGTGTGTCACAAGTCGGTGGAATCACTTGTGGAGGTCAGCAATACCCTTGTTTAATAAGGGCGCCACCAGTATTATAAATACTGGAAATAAATAAAATAGACAGCCAATCAATACATATATTCCACTATATATGTGGCTTACAATTTTTAAGTTGTTATCATTCTGTTAAATACAATATACAATTCAATACAAAAAAGACAGAATTCTACTAAAATGTTAGGTTGAGTAAAATTATTATTCAGTTTCTTAAATCTATAGAAATACTAGCTGGCCCAACAGACGTTGTCCTGTCAAATGTCTCAAATGTCAAATGTCTCAAATGTCACGTTGTCTCACGTTGTCTCAAATGTTTTTAAATAAATAATTTAGCTGAAAAACAATATCTATATGACCGTATTGTGAATCTAAACCATTCTCAAGCCCCCTGGAATACACACAAAAAATTTCATCAAAATTGGTCCAGTCGTTTAGGAGGAGTTCAGTCACATACACACGCACACAAGAAATATATATATTAAGATAAATCAACAAATCGGTAGAGGGGCCCGCTCGTACGTCGATACTAAAAATACATTAAGTCTCTAATGTTGGAACTTAAATTCTAAAACCTCGTGGTTCGAAACATCACTAATTCACTAAATTTAGTTAAACTGTTCAAAATAAAGTCTACGATATCACACTGTCCACGGTTATTTCTTGCATCCGGAGGTAGGTTGAGAAATTGAAAATAATACAGCTAAAACATATGTTTTTGAGTTCTGGAGAAAAGATGTGGAACTTGAAAATGCCTACAAAAAACTCAACGACAGCATATGACTAATTTTTATTGACTATATCTTTATGACAACTAAAAAACTTGCCTTCAAATTCTATGTTATTCCTAATGTTATTACTTAATGTCCATTGACGTGTGTGTAAAAATTTCGTACAGTTTGCTCTTTGGTTATTAAATCAATAAGGAAAACGTTAGTATGGAATAAAAAAAAAATCTTCGAAATCTCCATACAAAACAGCGATTTCATACCTTTTAACCCAAATATATAATAAGAAATATGGAAAAATAACGCATGAAAAATACTCGACTCCAGTTGAATTCCAACCCGCATTAGAAGAAATAAATGGCAAAGTCAAATATAATTGGAAATGATCAGTTTCTGTATGATCAGTGTATGCGAAACACTTACTCTAATTTATCACTTGTTGAGTTTATTTATTTCGATCTTTATTGCACAGTAAATAAAGTACAAACAGCGGACTTAATGCAACAGGACATTCTATCAGTCAACCGAATGGCTAATTACAAAGCACTATGTTGTGTTTGACGCAGACAAAGATCTAACTAAATTATTATAAACTTGTAATACATACCCACATACATTCATATAAATATATAAGATTATATAATCTTGAATAATAATAAAAACACACCGCGCTTTCTTTATTAATATTACACATATGGTTGTCTGTAGTTTCGTATTTAATAACTTGCTTAATCTCTCATGGACTGAAGGGTTATGTTTTATTTAGTATTGCATTTTTCTAGCGCACAAGTCCACACAAAGCGACGAGTTCCTCAGCATAACTGACAATAAAAAAGGTAAATATAAAATTCCTTTAAAAGCATGCTATTGAAGACATATTTAAATTAATAAACAATTATTTGGATTCTCCATTTTTGCTAAGTCAAATTTCATTTAGATGCCTTTGACTAAATTCTAGGAGTATGCCGTTGTTTTACCTCCCACTCAGACGACCAAATTATTGTAAGAACACTGTATTCGATCGTGCATGTTCTTGTTATAACAATAATTTTGTGTCTGTCGATCTGTTTTTGTTAAATATTTACGTACGACAAGAAAGCTTCCCATCTTTGTATCGCCTGATGGTAAGTGACTTTAAGGACGATACTTGATGATAAGAAAATTAAATGAATTATTATAGCCACAGATATGTAATTACTTCAGAAGATCATAATTTTTCTCAAGTTTTAACTGTAGTATTATTATCAAATCATACACTTCATTGTTCACAGGATCGACTGCCATTTGTGCGGAAAGATTCTTGTATGAAGAAGAATGGCAGACAGATGCCGGAAACTGCAGCCTCGGTAAGTATTCCATGAGGTGGAGAGACGATTTGGGGAAAATAGCAGCAAAGTGCTGGATGCTAGCTGGCAGAATCGATTGAAATCAAATGGTAAAATCTGTGTTTATTACCATTTACCAGTATATTTGTAGGACTACACACCCGACGTGTTTTATTAAATAATATATATTTTTTTTATTATACTTACTACTAGTTTAATTACTAGTTTTATTTTATATTTCCATTAATTTTAAAAGCGTGTTTTTTTTAGTATATTTGACTATAATTTATTATATACAACGTTCACAGTTTTTCTGTACTGTATTTAGTAAAAAGAGTACAATAATATTAAAGTTGGCAAAATTTAAATCTCGTAAATAATGTAGATAATCCAGTTTATTTTAACCGAATATACGTGCTATACGTTGTGAATACAATACACCGTCTTATTACACATATATTGTATCCAAATATACTGGACTACTCCTACTCGGCTCTCTACTCCTACTGGACTGATTCCTACTCGGCTATCTTCGTATAGATTTCGTGTGTCGGAGAGACCGACACACAAAAAACAATGAGAAGCTATTTAACAAACAAATGAGAGAAGGCTAATTATATATGACCTGAATCACTTAATTTTTTTAAATATACTCTCACATCCATAGAGTAAGGAGATACCGATTTTGGAGCGTACAGCTTGTCAGAAAAGTGTAGAAACGGAAATAACTTTTTTGTATGATGGCAACATTCCTAAAGCTATATTACTAATCTGTAAACAACGTAAACAAAGTAATTAAATTTTATTTTGTTATTCATAATTATTGATTACAACGTTATATTTGTTTAAAATACGACAATATTCTGTCGTATTTTAAACTTATTAAATACTAAATTAAATATTATTGAAACAATCAGACAGATCAGAATCAGGCTCTACCAGAGAAGTGATCTTTCATGTTTATAAGCGATGTCTACTACTTTTAGGGTTGCTACATTAAACAACAGTGGGGCCCTTATTTATTTCTACTCAATTATGACAAACTGTATAGTGATCATGCTGGCACTGCGTGTTTATTCCTGTTGTGGAAACCAGGATAATACCGACACTCGTAATTTATAAGAAAAAATAAATAAAATGTAATATTACAATCATAAGATGAAAATAGCCCTAAAAATAAACTAATATTAAAAGCAAAGATTAAAAAGAAACTTCAAATAAAACTAAACGAAAAATAAAAAATCTGGCGCAAGTCGCCGTCAATCGCCAACGTGCTTAGAAGACACGATTTAATTTATGTTATAGTAATTAAATCCCTGTTACTATTCTACGGACTAATATTAGAACGGCTCAAATGCAATGGTATTTATGAAATTATATGAAAAAAATATCTTATATAAATAACTAGCGACCCGCCCCGGCTTCGCACGGGTTCAGTGAAAAAATGGTTGTGGTGGGTTATCCCTAAGAGATAGACATATACCATCGCGGACTTTTTTGTGGATTTTTGTAAGTTGTACAATACTGTAGTACATTATTTTGGTCTATCTCGTAGGGTTCAGCCAGCGTTTGCAATATAAGCGCAAAAAAACGTGCTTATTTACGACATCACATTAGAAACCTTTAAATTTATCAGTGTTTCTCTACTATATTATGCATTTATTATACATACAAACCTTCCTTAAGAATCACTCTATCTATTAAAAAAAACCGCGTCAAAATCCGTTGCGTAGTTTTAAAGATCTAAGCATACATACGGACATACAGCGAAAGCGACTTTGTTTTATACTATGTATTGATATTTACAGTTTGGAGTTCGGATACAATTTCCGTGCGCCCGATGGATGTGAAGAAGAGTACTGCTATTTTGGACGACAGTAACTCAGGTAATCTGGTATCTACCTACAATTGTCAACTGAAAATATATGGAGTTGATTCTTCAGTAGTATGTGTTAGTGAAGTGCCGGATCGTTAAAACTATGTCCGTGGATATAGTTTTAACGATCCGATCTAAATATTATAGATACGAATATTTGGCGTCAAATATCCGCGGATGCGGATACAGATAAGGATCTTGACTTTCTTACGCAGTCGGTGTCGGTGCGATCTTGACGCATATCGACGCTTTGCCGGGTAGATTTTTCTCTTGTTTTGTTTATAGTTTAATCTATGCTGCTCAGATCTGGGCATATCTGGGCAGCATCGATAAAGTTTGTTTTTGGTATTGGTACACGAATTTGAAAAAATGACAAAGTTTTTTGTTATGGTAATGTTGGCAACATAAAGGAGCCAAATATTAATTTTGAGAAACAAGTTATCTAAATTGATTTAAAAGCTTTTTATAGCTGCCTAACACCTATTTAAATAATTTCTCTAATCTATAAATTTGAAATTAATAAGGTAAATATATCCGTAAAATATCCCCCAAACAGTAACGGATTTACCTCGGATATCCGCGGCTATGGATATCCGGCACATTGCTGTTATGTATTCATCCCCTCAGCAATGTTTTATTAAGATTGGTTGACCATCAACATTTTGTTTTCAGCTATAAAGCATTACCCTCATTGTGGTTCGAAGACGAAGCGCGTTGCGTTGATTTTCAATTGGAGCTCCTTCAATTTCCTGGACACCGCTCGCATTGGATCGGAATCGGATGTGGCGAACCTCAAGCAGCTCTTTGAAAACTTGAATTTTAAAACAATAACCATCCAAAACATCAATAAGCGCGTAAGTAAAACTAAACTAATAAATTACAATGCTATGAGTGATTTTGATTATGAAATTATGTACGAATGATTCTCCGATTAATTCAAGGATTCATCCGACTTTAGAAGTTTATTTGTTTTTAATAACGTCGTCTCACACTAGGATTTTATCCAGGGTAGTGGGTGCAGTTACAAACATACAATATTACATACACACACGCCCAAATCGGTACTTTTTGCAGGTCATACGCAAGTGTACCGAACATGTTTATCGTTTCAACACTCAATCTATCGAGCTACATAAAAATAGGAATATTAAATCCTATTTACGCTACGAATTTATTAATGAAAATAAATGTGCAAAATTACTTTCTGCGAATTTACAGGTTCTTGAACCTTTTGGGAATGTGTGACATGTATGGTATTCGTTTTGAAATTTTTATTAATGGAAGGAATGAACGAAGAGCACTGTACCCAACCCAAGTCTATATAGTATTATATGATAGGATAAAAGGTTTATACCCATTAGGGGTCATCCATAAATTACGTCACACGAATTTCGTAATTTTTTGCCACTCCCCCTGTTACAGCTAGTCACATTTGTGAGACTCCCCCCCCCTAGTGTGACGTCACAAATATTGAAATTATAGAAATTATTGAATGATAAAAGCGGTTTCGAAATCAGTTTTATTTTCATTTTAATAAAATTAACATCACATCAACAAAAAACGATTACTTATATTAAATAAGTATATGGTTATTTCATTATTTTCTTATTATATTTTTCAAAATCACCTACTATAATCAATTAGAAAAATAGTATGTTTCGAGAGTACCCCTATTAATAGATAGAAGAAGATACTATTCCTTTCTTTATTTATGAGAGTATACAGACTTTATAATAAAAGTTAATATTTACAGCACTTTTCATACTAGTAGTAATAATTTAAAGTTTGTGTATTAACAGTTAGCTTATTTGATTTAATAGATTTTGTAATGTGACGTCACGAAATTTAAGATCCCTCCCACCCCCTTGTCACAGAATGTCACACTTCGTCAACCCCCTCCCTCCCCCTAACCGTGTGACGTAATTTATGGATGGCCCCTTATATCTTAACAGATTGATTTGGATCAGTGGTCACGTGTGCCCATGTCTAGTTTGACATATAGAAGTTCGGTTATAATTCTTCTTCTTCTTCCTGCCCTTTTCCCACCTTAAGTAGGGTCGGCACAACATGTTTTCCTCTTCCATTCTCCTTTGTCACTCGTCAGCTCAACATCGACTTCCTTTACTCTCATATCAGAATTCACACATTCAATCCATCGCTTTCTTGGTCTACCTCTCATCCTAGGTCCATCTATATTCATATCCATCATTCTTCTTGTTATATGGCTTTCATCCCTCCTCATTACATGCCCAAACCATGCTAACCTACTGCTCCTTACCTTCTCAGTCACTGGCGCTACTTTCAAACTTCCTCTTATATACTCATTCTTGATCTTGTCCATTCTTGTAACCCCACACATCCATCGCAACATTCGCATCTCTGAAGCGTGCAGTTTCCTTTCGTCCTTCGCTTTCGTTGCCCAACATTCAGAACTATACATAAGGACAGTTATAATTAAGTTAAGTTCGGTTATAATTACAATTTAAAATTTAATAACACATTTTTTGGATCGACAGAACTTTGATAGTTTTTTACTCAATGGCCTGAGTGACATAGTGAAAGGCGCCAAGTGTTTGGTGACGGTGCTCTGCTCGCACGGGTACCCGCTCCAAGGCTCCGATGTGGTGATCCGGCTGTCACAGGGCGAGCTTATGTCAGTCTACGAGATCCTCGAGCACTTCAACAATCACAATTTACCTGAACTTATCGATGTTCCCAAAGTATTTGTATTCCAATTTTGCCGGTAAGTGTTGCTTACGGCTAATCACATTTACAGCGCTATTAACGCTCGCGTCACATTACCACGCCCTGTGACTTTACCATGAGTTTGCTATCGTTTTCGATTGGTATTGGTATTGGTCTTCACAAGTGATTTCAATTTAATATGGAAAAATAATAAGTTTATGTTATCGCTAGGGGCGGTATACAAACTTCTATACATAATCTGTATATAGTATATATCGTTTGCAAACGAATGTACACTCATGGTAGAACACTGCGCACACGCAGGCGTCCCGTTTAGTTTAGCGTTTGGGCTCAGTAATTTTTTTTAAACGATGATAACAACGGTCAAGTGTGAGAGCTGTAATGTAGTTATTTCTGAACTACTGGCCTTTATGCAAAATAGAAACAGGTTATAGATGAATAAGGCATAGAAGTGTTGGAATTTTTTTACTGGTGACCGAGGCCGAGAAATCAGTATCCAAACCAAACACAGAGCAAGAGATTAAACTTTTATTTATTATTTAGGACCACAAATAAGTTTACAAACTAAAGGGTTTAGGATTTTAGTTTTATTACAATTTATTATTGTAAATTGCGTTTAACACAACATTTGACCATAGTCGTTGATAATAATGATTAGATGTCTAATTATGTCGCTTCATATCACGCGAATTTATAAGACATGGCAATTTTTAAATTATAGTTATAGTTGGTAGATAAATAGTTGTGTACTATAATTAGATTAATACATACACAACAATACATACATTCATTTTGGTTACTGCGCACTGCTAATGTTCGAGAGACATCTGATTTTGCTACGTAATATAAACAGATTTAATATTGATGATTGATGCCTTATTACCACATATGCGAAATAATTACTTGTTCTTAGGTGTTAGCTGCTAATTACGTTAGGAGTAATTTGAAAACGGAAGGGCAAATCCCAGCAATACATTGAGGATATCAGATACCTCTTCAAGGAAACTGAACCTGCCAGAATACTAGTATTGAAATAATTAGCATTCGCTATAATAATTAATTGCTAAAGACCCATTAGTAATTATTAAATTAATCGTTGTTACTAAACTAAGTGATTCCAATGCTATGCTATTTAGCATCTTTCATTTTAGTTTTGAATTGAAGACAGCATTAACAGTAAGTGATTATAATCACATAGAAAGACTTAAAGTAATAGTTATGCGAGATTTTTTGCTTATACTTAGTCTTACCATAAATATTGTAACAAAAAATACATCTTTCTTTTTTCTATTGCATATAACATTACTAGCTTTTGCCCGCGACTTCGTTCGCGTGGACTTCTAGTCGTCTAGTCTAGTAATAAGTAAGAAATACGGTAACTAAGCGCTGCAGAGCCACTTCTTCCCCACCGCACCTACCCCGCTCCCCCCACATCCCGTTCGCCTGGCACCGCTGCCGGTATTTATCACCGAAACGGTATTTGTCGCCGAAATTGCTATGACTGCATTTTAAATCTGTGATATCTTCGAAAATATTTATTTAATTTACATGCTGTAAAAAGCCATATTGATCTATATTAAATGCACAATGTATTTAAGATACTTAATTGGATAAGGATTAATACTGTATTGCTTAAAATCGCTTCGTAAATAAGCCATTATTTCTCGTACAAAGGATAAAAAATGGTTATTGTGGGTTATTCCTAAGAGATAAACATATACCATCACGGACTTTTTTGTAGACCTTTTTAAGTTGTACAATACTGTAGTAAATTGTTTTGATCTATCTTGTAGAATTCAGTCAGCGTTTGCAATGTAAGCGCAAAAAATGCGTTTTTTTTACGACCTCACATTAGAAACCTCAAAAATTGTAGCCTATGTGTTATTCTGATGTATAAGCTATATTGTGGTAAAGTTTCATTTAAATCCATTCAGTAGGTTTTACGTGAAAGAGTAACAAACATCCATACATCCATACTTACAAACTTTCGCCTTTATAATAGTAGTAGGATGACTTTAAAGTGTATTAGATAGTATAGATAGAGTACATGAAATTCATAACTACAACACAGTCCTTTTCACGGTAAGCTCACGCACTCTTTTTATTTGATTTTTTTTATTATCAATCTTATGTATTCCTCTAGAGACTCCAATTACTTATCATGGCGTTTAGAACAAGCCATATTCTCTAAAACTGCCAACAAAGAGACCTATTTTGAATTACGAATGCGACTTCGAATCACCGATGTGACTAATAATCACCGATTTTCAATAATTCGTATTTTTGAATATCACTGATGTGACTACCTAGTCACAGGTGTGATTTCATTACGAGTGCCCTCACCCACTCGTAATCAAAACGTAAAAATATTATTCAAAAAAACTATGTAGTAATGGAGCGATGCAGAACAAACTTGACATTTTTATTTTATTTCCTTTGTTTCAAAAATTGACGTATAGGTTTGTCAACACACTCCAACGAAAAAAAAACAAAATAAAAAAAAAATTAACCTTCAAATTTGATGCCACCTCCAATGGGTACAGTCTCTGGAAGGGACGTGCCTTTTTCCCCGTAGACGTTTGGACTATAGCGGTCTTGGAACCCCATCTCTACCTGGCCGAATTTCGACTATTCTACCAAAGGCCATTTGATGCGTTTTTCAGAGGTCTCAATTTCTGTCGGACTTCGGATCCGAAGATTGCAGGTTCATGTCTGTCACGGTCGCCACAAAATGTAAAAATATTATTCAAATAAAACTATGTAGTAATGGAGCGATGCAGAACAAACTTGACATTTTTATTTCCTTTGTTTCAAAAATTGACGTATAGGTTTGTCAACACAAGTCATACTTGTGGAAATGTTATCTGTGTTTTGTAATTATATAATTTTTCAGTCTATATATATATATGAATGCAGCATATATATATATATGTGTATATATATATAATATATATTATATATATAATATATATATATATATATATATTATATATATATATATATATATTATATATATAATAGAAGCTACATTCATATATACATGTATGTATATATTATAGGTATATAAAAGTTTATTTACATATATATATATATAACCTTTATATACCTATAATATATACATACATATATATATGAATGTAGCATATATTATATATATAATAACCATAATGGTTAAGCCGACAATAATCGGCAGCGGCTACATTCTGCGTGTAACCGAACTGTATATTTATGTGTGTACTTTATCTATGTTGGCAGCTCTGCGATCGACTTTCAAAATTGGATGTTTAGGAATCCGTGACCTCAAAGTCACCGCTGACTATTTAGTCAGCGGTGATTTCGAAATCGCATTCGTAATTCAGAATAGGTCCTCAGGACTAAATGACGATCAGTCGTCGTCTTTGCATCAATCGGGAACGTTCGAGTTTCGCTATTTTCATATCGGGGAATAAAATGTTTAGCAATCTGATACGATTCCTTCAAATTCGTTTCCTTACTGCTTACTGCCACTTTCGTACAAACATTACGTGGACGGCTAGATTTTTCTGTCACATACAGAGAAGGTTTTATTGTATCTATACCTAGGCCCGTACACAAACATTCCACTGATTGAGTTTTTGAAAATTTGTATTTGACTCCCATACCTATGTTGTGTAACGTAATCACAGCGATTTGTTTCTCTTTCATTTTTATATCTTATTTAAAAATTATTTGACAATTTGCGCGAATTGGGAAAACTTAATGAATATTCACACAAGAATAACAGATTTCAAATTCATATGTTTATATATTAATTATAACAATATTTATGGCCAGTGCCTGATTAACCCTTAGGTTAATTAGACTGCAGCCTAAGGTGCGAGGGTCGGGGGACGGACAAATAATATTGAAATTTAAAAAAACGCGCGTAAAACAAACCCTTACTTGACTCGAATCGGTTCTTTTTAAGCCGACCGTAACAAACCTGGCGGGGGCGCGTTCTTAGAATCAGCCTAGGGCGGTCAGAACTCTTGATCAGTCGCTGTTTCTGGCCACATTAATTAGTATTGACCTCGTGACAAAATTAATCTATAATAATTTAATTAGATAAAACATCGCCATTAGGTGACGCAAGAGCTATATCAAGGTCAACTTGTAAAGAAGACATGTTGCTGTGTATTTACTATTCATAAATTCATTTACATAAACAAGATATACCTTTAACTTTACCGTGGGAGAGCTATGCTTCGGCACGAATTGGGCCGGCTCGACCGGAGTGATACCACGGCCTCACAGAAAACCGGCGTAAAATAGCGCTTGCGCTGTGTTTCGCCGAGTGAGTGAGGGTACCGGAGGCCCAATCCCCCTTCACCCCTTATTCCCTTTTAAAAGGCCGGCAACGCATCTGTGACTCCTCTGGTGTTGCGGGTGTCCATGGGCAACGGTTATCGCTTACCACCAGGTGATCCGTTTGCTCGTTTGCTACCCTATCATACAAAAAAAATATATAATGAACTCGACCGCAGTGGCAACAAAGTATTCGAGGTGACGAGGAAGCCGCCGAGCGGCGGCGGGGACGCGGCGTGCAACGCGCAGTCTGCGGCCAGCGACATCGTCCGCCCCTACAGCGATATGCTCATCGCTTACTCCACGATACCCGGTTCGTCAGTCTTCCATTACCGCCACGGTTACATTTTATAACCGCCACAAACCTACCGTTTTAATCACCGCCGTCTTAAACTAAGCTGGGACCCTTGGGCACACAAGAATTGGAGACCGTTTTGCAAAGTAAAAAACGCGAATTATACTAACATTTTTAAAATAATTTTGTTATGCTCGCTAAATAAACTATGCTCGCGCCATCCCGCGGTTGTAATACTACACTAAAATAACGTTAATAATTAAGCAATTATGACGCTTGCGCTTCGAACTACAAATCTATAGGCGTCTCTAGGCCTCAGCTTCCAGATAGAAATGTGCCTACTTGGACCATCTGTCTTCGTTGATGTACCTTCTTATAAAGTTACTAAGTTGCGAAAAAAAGTTATGTTTTATGTGTCCGACATGAAAAATGGTTTTGAGAATAAATGTGTGAGAGAAATTGTGGGTCCTTCGGAGCCCTGCTGAGAATGGGGGCGTGTTATTGATGGACCGACGACCCAGTGAAAATCGCTGGGTCTTGTTGGATGCAGGTGGCAATGAATCGGTCGCGCTGGAAATCGATTGGAGAGGCCTATGTCCAGCAGTGGACGGCGATAGGCTGAGATGATGATTGGAGAACTCCACAGTAACTAAAATAAATTTAAAAAATCTACAGATTGGAAGTACAATGTATATAAGTACATACAAAGTCATACTTGGCGTTCTAACAAAATATGTATATCTTGCAGGTTACAAGGCTGCACGCCATCTCAAAGACGGCAGCTACTTCATTCAGGCAATATGCGATGTGTTCGCTGAACACGCCTACCGCTACCACATTGAGGACCTGTTCAAGCTTGTAGACTGTCACGTAGCAAAGCACGTGCATCAGACAACGTCTGTGGTTTCCTGGGGCTTCGACAAGCATCTTTATCTGTACCCAGGCATTCTAAATAATATCGCGCCAAATCCCGCCGCCTTAGATGAAATGGATCATGACATCTGACTCCTTGTGTACGAGATTTTTTTTTTATACCAGGGTGGTGGCAAGTGGTGTTGTATATATGTTTTTTTTTTCACTTAGGTACATTTTCTTTGTGAGAATGTACTATGTGTATTGATTCATAAACAAACAAGGATATTAAAGTCAGTATTATATTATACTTAAAATACTCTCTAAGTAAATGGCAAACGAGTTATATTCTATCGCCCAAACATTATTTTATTTCCTCTGGAGAGAAGACGCTGAGAACCCTCATAGATACCACTCCAACCAAGGGCCACGGTGATTACGTGGGTCTCCAGACCGATTGAGGCAGCTAGACCAGAATGACTTACCGACGAAGCTCAGCCTGTGCCATATGTAGCCATAAGGGTCCTACGGCTTTAATGGATCTTGGAAGTCGCTTCGACGCTCTCTTTAAAGCACTTACGCTTATTATATGTAAAGTTCGTTCCTACCTCTAATCTTGCCTAAGGTGACAAAAAATGATAGTTACCGTTAAGTATTCCATAAAATTGTCAATTAATTTATTTGATAAATAAACTATTAAACCTCATCGTGTAGTTTTATTTGCCGCCTTAAAAATGTATATTTTTGATCGTTTAAAAGCAATAATAGATTTTAATGCAGTCATACATCTAAATACCTGTACTGTTACACAGATATGTCAGAGACATCACCATTAGAACACACTGAAGTAAATATAATATGATAGTTGCCTGGATGCGATATTCTGTTGCTACCCAATCGCGGGCCTCTGCGACGAGACTTGCGCCTTTTGCCTTTCCTACTCAGTACTACGACTAACACAGTATAAACAAATAAAAGAATATAATTGTTTTTAACTAATAACACTCAAAAATTACTACCGATTTAAAATTAATCAAGTTTGAAATAAGTATAGTAATTGTCATTTTGTCATTTACAGTTTACGGGTTAGAGATTTGTAAAGATACTTGTTCAAAAATATTAAAATTTTGACTTAAGCTGGCCAATATAATATTTTTGACAATTGAATTTTTGAGTGTAATCATTCTGACCAATGGCCCGTTGATCGGGGCTTAATAGCAACTATAATTTGAATCTTTCAGTCATCAGGGGCATATCAATGAGAAAAATCTAGAAAATATTTTTTTTGTATTGCTTATATCTACTTTGAGAAATAAAGAATAGATTGTCCAATACTGTAAAGAGCTCAGTTTGAAAGAAACTCCTTCAGAGTTCAATGTTCCTTAATTAGTATACGATTTACGTATATTGCATAACCGAATGTCGCATCATTGTATGATATATGCGTTATCATTAGGACGCAACCAATCGTTACACAATAAGCACGATTCCTACCAAAATCATAAATACCATTATTTATTTATACGATTTATAATAAATAAATAAGTGTATTTTATAACTGACAGACAGTAACCATATAATTACAATTTAAGTACAATCGTAACAGTCCTGGAAAACTCATTAATCTGTTACACGATTTTCCCATTGGAAGTTAAGTACATTTCGGACACATACACGGATTCGGACCAAGGTGCATTATATTTGTTTGTCAAATAAATGTTTTTAGTCATCGACTATCAGCTAATTAGTCTGTGACTATCAGTTTGTCACTTTGCCTGCTCGATACGAGCGAAGATTTAAAAAAAAATATCAGTTTGTCAGTTTTATCAAGAAAAGGTTCATGTTTATGTAGAGGGAATTACAATTTTGTGTTAAAGTCGTAAATATTGTATAAACTTTTGAACTTTCAAAGTTTTCATTTAAATTTCGGTTATTAATTTTGCTGTTGTGTCTACTGGCAGGAGCAATAGTGTAATTTACTTGCAGAGACAGGGCTGTTAATAATATTGATTAATTGAGTGAATTTTGATTCCTTTTAAAAATTGCTAACATATTAATTATACCTATTAATGGATAAAAAGTTAATTTTATGAGAATGGTCTTGTACATTAAATCATTAAAATGAAAATTAAAATGTAATCACATAATGAAAACCAAAAGTTTTCTTCTCTTTTCAACCTTCGTTTTTGCTATTAGCTTCTATCTCATAGTTTTTCATTCACAACCGCCCCCATCTATTCAGAACATAGTTACTCAAACTCACCGACACATCAAGGATTTTCAGGTAAGTCTTATTCAATTGTGAATAAACCATAATCTTGATCAAGCTGCATAGATATCCTCATTCTATAGATAAAAATAATTTATCTTACTGATATAACTAAAACATTCTGAGAATCTCAAGTGTGTGATACAATGTTAACAAGTGTTTAGTTACTGTCATTTCATTTATTTAGCTTTCCACAATTATATTTTTAGGTACAATTTGATTAGGTATATTATGGACTATGTCGGACACAGCAAAAGTAGGAGTGAGGATGAAATAAAAACCTATTCTCTGTTACACTTGTTTTATATAATGTTTCTTTATTTATTAATGTTTTATCTTATTGATTTATTATAATTGGTACCTTTGTTTGTAGGTTACATGTTTCATTAAATTATTATTTTATTATATTATCAATTTCATTATTATTATATATGACTATTATTTAATATGTCTATTTAAATATTTTTATGTAATAATGCATTTTTAAGATGTATAAAAAATTTTATAGATACAAATTATGACATTAGATGTAAAATTAATAATATAAGTGTTTTTATTTCTCCATTGTTTTATAATTTTTTATGGCAAATATATTCCTTGACTAAATAGTAGTATTTTAGAAGTACTAATAATTTTATTTGGTTTAAGTATATTCTTTCCTATGGCATGTCTCAAATGTTATCATAGTATAGCCTGAAAACATGGTTAAGATGTCACTTGTGCTGTCAAATGTACCTGTTCTGATATTACCTAGTGAATAAATAAATGAGTCACTGTTTGATTTAAAAAAAATGTGTTCTAATCTATCACTCGGACTTGCCGAAATCCTATGGGGGCACCGCTATCTATCCTAAAAGAATATATTACCTAGTCATGAAAGTTAATTAATTTTAATTCATAGCCTTTTAGTGCTATTACTAACTGCCTCTATAGTTAGAACTTTTTTTTAGAATACTATAATTATTCAATACACACTTAAAATCTATATTGAAAATCTGTGAAAGTATTTGTGCGTAGCTAAATATTTATCAGTATATTTAAAAGAATTTAATAGTTGCGGCAGACACTACTTCCTCAAGGAGTTTATTCCATTTGTGAACTGCTATGTTGCTTACAAAGTGATGTGCAGTGCATGGTTTATTTGGTTATAGTAACTTTGTGCTTGTTTTCTTCAGCAAAGCTGACAAAAAATCTAAATATAATGTTAGTTATCAAATATATGGGTAATGTAATATAATAAATTGTATAATCTAAAGTGTATGAGATAATTAACACAAATTTTAATTTATTGGGAGCAATGTATTTGAAAAGGGTTTTTATGAATGGAGTTTAGTAGTAGGGAATGTTAACAGGGAATACAATGAAATTGGGATCTAGGTCATCCAACAATGTACATTGTTTTGGACAATTGAAGAAAATATGTTCCACGGTGCCTTCTTCTAAGCCCAAATAGTGTAAAAAAAATGCCCATGTATGTATACACATTAATTCCTATTAACGTGTATGCTTGTTTAATTGCACAAACAAAACCTACGGTGAACGAACTTCCGGGATTACAAACAAATTAACAAGCTTACCTGGTTCCTCGGCTTTAAATAAAGCGACTTAAGCAAATAATGAATTAATAAATAGGGAACATATGGCTTAAGTTTGCTTCATAATTTAATTGTAATTAACAAGATCTTTAGAAGGATATATTTTTATTTGTTTAGTTTTCCTTATTTTGTAGAAATCTGGGAATGTACACATATGTATGTCAAATATATTTGAATTATTTTTCACGGAAAACAAATGTTGCGATTAGATAGTAATTTGTACATTACATTTACACAGTTTTCATACTTTAATTCAAAGTACAGTCACAGTAATATTATCATACTAGCATGAAGCTGTCCACTCTGTCACAAACAAGTAAATTGTGAAATTCTGTAATGTATTCTGAATGCGCAGGAAAACTTACGTGATGTGGAAGAGAACAACCTGGTGCAGGAAGAGCGGTACTTCCAGCTGCTGGGACTGGACGGGCGCACGGAGGCATGGCACAATACTACGGTGCCGGTGCTGGTGACACACGCGCGCGGCGATGGTCACGAGCTCGCCGTCGCCTTCGTGCGTGCCGCCGCACACTTGCCTTACACCGTGCTCCTCTACAACCTAGGGTTGAAACCGTACTCCCTCAGCGTTGTAAGTGATCAACTGAACCTTGTCTGAATAATAAGAAACAAACATTTCTCCTGCTTTATTTTTAATGAAAATCACAAAGAATTGTATGTTTATATCTAATAAATGAATATTGCCAGGTTACATTTAATGTTTATCCTAATTGTAGGTGTCAAATTATTGCAACTCAACGAAGTGCGCCATCATAGACTTTGATTTAAAAGAGTTTCCGCCGCACGTCAGCGATGAGAGTATCAGTGCTTTTCGGCCTCTTATAATTCAGGTGAGACTTCGACATTCATTGATCAACATGTTCTTCAGATTTACTCTCACTAGGAGCAAAAGTAAATCAAAATCAAAATAATTTTTATTCAACAAAAACCATTATAGGTGCTTATTGACATCATAAACATTTAAGGATGCGAAGAGCTTAAAAGCTACATAACCTTGTACACAGATACGTACAAAGAAAAAAAATTGGTGTACATAGTCCAGTTTGACCAAGTGTGTGCTGCAATTTTACTTTGGACATAAAAATAAGAGACTTATGGCCGTTTTCACCAACCTTGTCTTAGCTTAGGTGACTCCTAAGAGACATGCTGTCTCACTCTTTTCAGTTAATATAAAAAGTGACAGCATGTCACTTAGGAGTCACCTAAGCTAAGACAAGGTTGGTGAAAACGGCCATTAGATAGCTGTCCCCACGACTAAACGGAGATGCGGCTCCGTGGTACTGGACTACCGCTAACTAAAGTCGTATCTGTCGGCTTTGCCTTTTGGAATTGCCTTCTGAAGCATCACTGTGACTACACTATGTAACAGTTTTAATAATTTGATAGCAACAAATATAAATAAATCTCGGCGTTGGGCCGCGCCTCTGTCGGTGGAGCTGCCCCCGTGACGTGAGCGACGAAACCAGATACGGTAAAGCTAATCCTGCTGTTATCCTGCGATATAAACGCCATCTTAAATTTTGTGTTTTGGCAGTTGAAAGTGATAAATCGCTGTATGAGACCGCGTTTCCTTGTCACGTTAAGGGGGCAGCGCGGCCCTCGTGGCTAGGCTTGCCAGGTGTCCGGCTTCAGCTGGACTTGTTTGGCTTTTTGCGGTCGCGTTAGGCGGTATGTGTTCGGCCTGTCCGGCTTTTGTCAGGCTTTTTGTCATAGTAGACCGAGCGGAGAGCAAACTGTCTTCCGGAAAAATGTCATCCTCACTTTACATCACGTATTAATACTTTTTTCAACAGCCCAGCTGTAAAAAGATCATGTTTGGCAATATAAAAGACATGTCCGGCTTTTAGGACAAAATGTCCGGCCTTATGTAGTGCGCAGTCCGGCGTTTGCATTTTATGGCCACTGAGCTGAGCAGTGATCAGTGATCAGTGAGCAGTGACCGCTGGCGTTGTGTGGCAGCACGCGCTGGCGCGCACGGGCGGCGTGGTGTTCTGCGGCGGCGGCACGCGCGGCGCGTGGCGCTGGGCGCGCGGCGCGGGCGCGCTGGCGGCGCTGTGGGCGCGCGCGCGCGGCGCGGGCGTGCTGGCTTGGCCGCGCCGCGCCGCCGTCACGTCGCTCACGCACCCGCGCATGTTCCACTACCTGCACGCGCGCCTCGACGACTTCCTCTTCGTGCAAATGGTGGACGCGTCGCGGCTCATCGTCGCCGATTCGCCCGCCGTCGCCGACGTCATGCGGCCCTGGATCCAGTGCGCGCTCACGCTCGACTGCATCATGCCCATAGGTGAGAGCTTCCTATCATATCTATCGTCGTCAATATACTCTGCTTAAGGTTGACATATAACTAGGGATTGCAATCCGGAAAAACGGATCCGGTAATCCGGCGGATCCGGCATCATTTAATGGTTACCGGATCCAGTACCAATACACCGGATCCGAAGACCGGATCCAGTGCTAGATGATATTTAGATGGTATCTGGCATAATCATAAATACCTATAAGACTTATTTGTTAGCATTCTCAAATACTTTAATAATGATTTTGATCCCATTTCAGTTAATTACGTAAGGTTTATTGTATCTATTAGATATATAGTTACTTGATAATTAATATTGTTACTTGTAAATTGATCTATCTGTGAAAGTGAAATCTAGAAAGACCTACACTACTAAATTTTAATTGTTTTCTTGTTGCATATTTGTCTTAACATTGGTTAGGAAATAATGTCGATTTTATATATTTGTGATATATTTCTTATAAACTACCTACATATAAGTGCAGTGACACTTGATTAACTCACTTATTTTGTACTAAAAAGTGAAAATCACCTTGATTTAATCAATCCGGCCGGCGTATCAAGCCGGACTGAAAATGACGCCGGACTGCAATCACTACATATAACGCGTCAGCCTCACGCAATACATTTAAAAATCTTCTCTGTGCTATTACTGAGGATAGTGTAAAACGAATGTTTCGATACTTGAATATTTTTTGTTTTTACAGTCAATCATCAATTTATATATCGCACTAATAATACAATAGTGTATCAACTCAAAATATGTCGTACTTGACATAATACTATAAACACATTCAAAATTTGATTCCTCACACGTGATCAAAACCGTCGTTCGATTAGTGCAAAAACAGAATAAGGATGATGCTATAAATCACTACTTACGACATTTCGGTTGCCTACTCCCCTCCCGCAACATTGCCTTATCTTTAGTTGCGACCATCAGTGATCGAGAGAGCACATGCAGCTTGACGTAATATTTTGAGTTGCAACAGTATTACTGAATCAGGTATGTACAATTTCTATTTTTATTTTGAATTAATACAGTATTGTTGATTTGACCGAAACACGCGCTTGGTGTTAATTCGAGTTATTACACTATAACTGATTTACAAAAGCAATAATTAAAGTATTATTTCTACTTATGATTATGACACTATAATTGATTCGGTTAGTAGTTTTTGATATGATACAGTATTGTTGAGTCAAGAGGTTAAGTTGATTTTTGTATGGTTTATACATTTATTCAATAATAAATCTTTTTGTCAATTGCAGTAATATTTATAACTCATTCGAATGTGTACAAGTGTTATAAGAAAAATGTTTACTTAGTATGATTATTTTACTAATTTAGAGTTGATACACTATTTGTGACAGGCATGCATCAATTATTTATTTGACTAAAATTTTATTTATTTGTAGGTTCAGTATGCATCGTGGCCGTATACTTGTTGATATGGCAAGAAGTATTACAAGCTGCCACCACGAAAAGGAAAATGACGAACTTGTCAGGAATTTGTCACCGTCATTATTTTCATCAGTGGGTACAAATACTAGTGATGCCAATACCAAAGGGTCAATTTTCGTTATTTTATTATAAAAGTAGAGTTAACTGTTATAATTCGTTTAATTATTTGTTCTTTTATCTAAATGTCTATTTCATGTGTAATACTCCAGTAACTGACTGATTAAATATGAGAATTTATTTTAAATTACAATCTTTTATAAAAAATAGCTGGTTTTATTTATTAATATCCAAAACAAAATAATAAACAGTTCATATGTATTGAAAAAATTCTCTTATTCAAATGTATATACATATTATATAATATTAACTATAATTTTCTATCACATTCAGACAAAACCATCTATAATGTCAACCTAAGCAGAGATTGTTCTATGGTTATTAGAAAATGGATAAACATACGCTGTAAAGACATACAACAGGAATTGGTTATCATCTATGTTATATGTACAAAAACTAAGTTAAAACCGTAGAAATAAATGATTATTCAGACTGTAACAACACAAAATATTTCACCAATAATGACTTAACTAAAAATAATGTTTCATTTTGAAAAAAGTTTATGGACGAAGACAGTCTTAACTCAAAATTTCGAAATAATTTAACTTATTAGTATTCTTATTTTTTTATAGTTATGATATTATTCATTTCAATTCAGTCTAGAAACTTATGTGACAGTTATTCAATTTGCAACTATTACAGGAAGTGAGTAATAAGTTTTTTGTTGATTCTGAAAAATGTTCGATTTTGAGTTGATACACTATTGTATTATTAGTGCGATATATTAGATATAGATCACCAGTCAGCGCCGACAAATGACATTAATAACAAATAAATTATATATCCGAGCCGCGCGATGTCAATACTGCGTTCAACTCGCCGTACTTACGCCGCTAGCACAGTACACCGCTCTAGTATTCTGGTGGACGCAGCGGTGATGACAGATTCTATAAAATAGGAGGAAAATTTGAACAAATGACGAAATATACAAACAAAAAACATCAATATATTATTGTTATACAAAGTTTGTGGGTATTTATCACTATGTTTTTTTAATACCTATCGTGATACCTCTCTCGAACATCTGCAAAACAGATTATGTATAAATTCATATTTGATGATGCAGGCAAACAGTTTGAATAGTTAAAATGGGTAAATTATTAATATTACTAAGTAATTCCAACCTTGATTTAAGCTTGATACATTTTCCTGAAATAAACTCAAGGAAACGCCAGGACACAATTTAGTCAGCTAGACTGCAAATAATTTCGGCCAATGAGAACTTGCTGGACAGGTTTCTCCAAACGATCGCTCTTGTTTGGAAATCATAGAGGGTCGTAGGCCCACTACGTGGCCCAATCCGGCTAGTTGGGAGCTTGCGAGGGTGGCTCCCAAGCCTTGGGTCGTATCCCGTTAGATTTAATTCGAACTCCCTTACAGTCACAAGATAATCAAAATATCACATCTAAATCTAATTAAATCTTTGATAAAGTCTTTAGAGTTTTGAAGTTACAGTAAATATAATTTGGTATTGAACAAATAACTCGTGTCCATTGTAACTTTTGTTTTGTTGTATGCACTCTACTTAATGAAGGATTCACTGATTGAAAATTAGAATTAAAATGTTCTGAATATAAATGACTAATGGCCGTTTTCACCAACTTTGTCTTAGCTTAGGCGACTCCTAAGAGACATGCTGTCTCACTCTTTTTAGTTAATACAAAAGTGACAGCATTTCACTTAGGAGTCGCTTAAGCTAAGACAAGGTTGGTGAAAATGGCCATAAAGGTGCTATTGTACTGAAACTTATTAAAATTTGTTTGAAGCAAAATACACGGTCCGCTTAAAAAGTATCCGACCTTATTTATTTGATATTTGCTAGCATTAACTGACCTTAAATCTTCGTCGTCTCAATTTGTCTGGTCTACCGCTAGCTCGAGTTTCTGTGAAACGCAGGTTTCAGATAAAAGGGTATTTTATTATACAACATAGCCTTTTTATCTGTTTCTCATTGAATCTACCCAATAAGTTTTCTCCCTTTGAAGGTAGTGCATACCAAAAAACGGTCATTTACCCTGAGAAATTTATTGTTTTGTCTGATGTTTAGTCTTCGGTGTGTTATGGTGGATCTACGTTTCCGCAGTTACGAAACTACGCAAAACCTCGTCAACAACGCCAAATATTTCTACGAAATAGTCAGGCGGCACTCATCTTGCGAAAAGTTTTCTTATTTATTCTAAGTGATTATTGCAAATTGAAACTACTAAGCCATTGCCTCTGGGTTCTACGATCTCTCTCACTTTGAATCTCCCATCAGCTAAAATAATATCGTGTTTTTTTTTATTGATTTGGATGTAGAGACATTCAGAACGTTCCAGTTTTTATCATGGAAATATATGGTGTAAATATTTATCTAGCTTAACCATAGCTTGAGTGATAGTTTTACTTTTTCTTTAAACAAAATTATATATGACTAGCGGACCCGACAGACTTCACTTCACGTCAAAAAGATTTGTACAGTGGCAGTTTTTGTTCCTAATTATTTTATAGATAATGTATCATAGCCAACCAAATCGCAAAAAAAGTCTAAATGACCTATTACATTTTGTGGCTATTCAATTTTGGAACGTGACATTAAATCCTCCAACGATGTATTCTGTGCTCCAACGCACGCACGCACACTGTTTTGATAGATATGATTGAATTTCAACTATATGTAGCGTTAATAAAGCGCAAATTGACTCTTTGATGTTAGGAACACACCTTCATTGCTTAGACAACAGTGAGTGCTTGCAATATGAACTTTATACAATAACAATAAAGCTCAATTCGACTGTACGTTTTAGTTAGAAAACGTTTGCATGGGAAAATAAAAGCGCTGTTTTTAGGGTATTTCCGATAATTATTCGAATTCTCCTCATTGTAAAAACCCTCCTTGAACTTCAACGAACATTAACAAAAAAGAATTGGCCAAATTGGTCCAGGCGTTGTTGAGTTATGAGCTTACCAACACATTTTGCGATTCATTTTTATATATAAGAAGAAGATAAGCGCATAATTCTTTTTTTGAAAATGCGCTGTTTGCTACCAACGGCTGCCTAACACAAACTAAATGACACAGCTTGTTCAAATTTTGACAGAAACTCAACTCACAGTTGCTCGTTGACAGAAGCAGTATTATCAATTCAATTGCGAGGCACGAAATTCAGAAAATCATAGTCTTATTGACCCGCCCTCGTATATCGTGATCGTCACCGTTGGTGTCCTGTGGGTGCATAGATACGGTCCGAAAACCGAATTCGAGTTATTGTAGTAGAAACATAAGTCAATGATTTCTTGAATGATAAAAATGCTTGGATGTAATTTTTACGATATTTAATTTCCTGAATGATTAAACACGCTTGAATGAAAATTTTGCGATATATAATTTTAATGATTCTGTAATAAATAATGTTTGTTTTGTACCGGACATATACATATCAGATTTGTTTAATGCGATATGACTCTTGTGACGGAAATATATATTTGTTAGTTGTTTTAACTTGTATCGGAGGTTGGGTTCAGACTGTGTATTTGAAGCTGAACTGACGACTCTGTAATGACACATAAAAAAAATTGCCCTTGCAGGTTCTTTCCAGTACAAGGTCTCCCGCCGCATCTTTGACGTTCAAAATGATGTATTTTTTTACTGTGATTCATTCCGAAAGAGGCGGCTTTCTCCGAATTCTTTCACTAATGACAACAAGGAGACTACTTCGAGGGTGATCAAGTTTCCAACGCTGTTAATTTAGCTAGTCACTTATCGGTTAAAGGGCGGATACTTTTTGAACGGATATAACACAGTCAGTTGAATAATTCAACAAATATGTATGAAATATGTAGTGGGGAGAATCGATCCCCATTGGAAAGAGCGTAGTGATTGGGCGGTCTCGCTAGGTAACGCGTGCGGTGTGTCGAGCAGGCGCGCAGTCAGGCGGGTGCCGGTTCGACAAGAAGCCGCAGTACCGGTACTCGGGCTGCCACGGGCAGGACGCGTCGGCGCTCAGCATCGTGCTGGGGCTGCGCTCGGGCTTCGAGGAGGCGCGCTACGCGGTGCGCGGCCGCGCGCACTGGCGCCGCGTCGACGTGGCGCGCAACGCCACCGCCCCCGCCTCCGCCTCCGCCTCCGCCTCCGCCGCCGCCTACTCCGCGCCCGCGCCCACGCACCCGCTCTTCTCCTCCTCGCACCGCACCACGTAATGCTGACCAGCGCCCACCCCCGTGCTGCACTCGCAGTCACATCAGACGTCAATGACACGAAACAGAGTACGACACTGCAAAATGAAGCTCTATTTTTGATCCATTTTTATTGTTGGGCGTCTTGCGTTAATCATGGAATACCTACAGATTTTTTTTACGTTCTCTTCTATATACAATGAAAATCAATAAAGTATTTATTTATTTTTACTTTAATACTTATTTGAAATAGATGGACACATTGGCACAAAATATAATTAATAATATATATTTTTAAAAATAAATTATAAATTTTTACAAAATAATACCTTGAAAGTCGAGATAAATGCAAAAACAATTAAAGCCAGAAATGACACGCGCAGTACAATCAGTGAGCCAATGACAATGACAGGCAGGAGTGACGTCATACGAACTACTGGTCAGTTTTCGCGCGAAAATTTAAATTGACAATTTTAAACCGCATATTTTTAGTAATATAGTCTTTTCATTTTTTAATATACTTGTGGTCTATTCTACGTGGAGTTCTTTAAAGCGAGCACAAAAATAAAAATATTGCATCTTCCCTTTGTTTCTAATTTATTTGTTACATTTCTAAATTTGTCGAACTACGTAATAGTGCACGAGGTCTTGCATGTATGCTGGCATGTACAGATATGTTGAGGGCGATTTATGTCTACAGCTATGTTGCATGAAAACAAATTTCTTATGTTGACATAACTCATCCTCATAGGCGACATATATACTTTGTAGTTATTCCGTGCACTGTGTACGTTCGGTAGCGGGTGTTGCGCACGCGCAAGTACAAATCATGCCATATCTACTATACAATGGCGATGTCAATTGAATTAGTATTCTAACAATGGCGTCACTCAATTTAAATATTTTTATTATATGTAATTCTTTGTCAATTTTATTGTCTGTATTTATATTTGGACTGCTACTTACCCGGCTGCCTGTCACGTGTAATTTGTATGTCTGATGTCAAATGAGTGATATATCGGTAACATATAGCGAACTCATATAATAAAAATAATTCTAATAATTTATTTGCATTGTTTAAGTTAAATTTACTTTCTTAAGTCTACCAGTAAACCCACACTTTATGACATTTGATAACACAATGGCGAGTCCTTATTACAATATGTTGGTCAGTGAGGAACTGCAATACTGTAGCTTGCCTCGGTTCGTTCGGTTAAATTGCTTGAGGTTGTGAATTGTGTTACTAGCAAATTATTTTCTATTTGCATATCTTGTTATTAGTTACATATCTTCGTTCGTGCGCTCATTACAATGTGATATATATTTTAGAATAAGTCTGTTGTCATATATTTTGTTCTACTGTCACTTTTGTGTATGTTTTTATCGGTTGTCAGTCTTGAGTTATCGCGTACTACGTGATTAATTACGTAAATAATGAATGTATTTTCAAATACTACCTCATTAAAGCCAGAACACAATTATGGGGGCATTCAAGTATTACGTAACGCAATTTGGGGGGAAGGGGGTCTCATAAAACGTTACGATGCGTTACAGGGGCGGGAGGGGGTCTTTCTTACAATATGATAAGTATTTTCTTTTTTTAAATAACAAATCAGGGAATTAAAATTACCAAACTGGCAACTCTTTTCGTTTACGTTTTACGGGCAATCCCTCTATTGTATTAGTCTGGTCGTCATTTTTAATTTGTTCTCGCAAGTTGGCAAATGTTTTCGTTTATATTTCACGGGGAATCCCTAGATTGTATTGTACGCCATTTAATGTTGTTTTCGTTGTCAGTATTCGTTAGTGTTTATGTATACCAAGGATAAAAATTATAACATAACATTTTTCGACTTTAGGGTAAAAATGATTGCTTGGGTTACGTAATACTTAAACGCTCCCTAATAATATACGCATTTTGAATATTACCACTGTTAGCTATTGATATTTAACTTAATATTCTGTAGGACTGCACAATTGTATTAAACATAAACCAAATATTCTTTTCTGTACTGTCATATAAAACTTTAGAAATTTGAAAATGTAATAATAATCTTTTTAGCGAGTATTGAATATGTAAATAATTATTATATAGTTTATAATAATAAAGATTAAGGTGATGCAATATGGTCACAAATAATTTATCTTATTTGAAATGTTTCACGGAAATCGGGGGAGGTTCAATGTTGACTTTACGCTTCATTCATTTTAACGTCCTGTGGTAAAGTGAGATTGTTCAGTTCATATTTTGGTTTTCTACGAATGTGTGGTTTTATGTTGGCTTTTTTATGAATGTACCCACATCGAGTCACACGGGAAATTTAATCAAATTCCCTACATAAGTTTTAAGAAAACCAATTAGAAACCCTGAATTGACGTCATGTCAACATACGCTTGCTTGCGATTGTGCAAATTTAAATATATGTATATATGTTTACTTGTCACTTTATGTGCTAAAGTCAACATTGACGGTCTGGCATACGGAAAGTTGAGCATGAGATTTGGCAAAAATTCTTACACAATATTCGATGAATGTGACCCCACAGATTGGTTTTGTCATAAACCGTTTTGAATAACATAACTATATTACTGGGTTTTTTGTGAAATTCCCACTCTTTATTTTGACACTTGATAACGTTCATCTATATAAAATACTAAAAATAGCAGACAAAGAGTGCCCAATTTTTCATAAAATAAAAATGTTAGCTTACAACGACTTAATTAAGCGTTTTCTCAAATTACACATACTTTTTTTTTTCAGAATGACAGCATTAGATACATATTTCTGACATTAAAACGTGTTATTAATATTCACGAATTAAGGTGATTATACAGATCGTTTTTCACTGTGTTAAGAGAGTACTTAAAAAGGCCTATAGTGAAATTTCTTATCATACATACGAATGCAACGAGTAACTGTTGGATATATAGTTTTTCCTGACTATAGGCGGTAAGAAAGCGAGTGTACGGGTAGTTCATGGCATATTTACTTATTTTACTTAAAAACAATCTATCTTAATTTTATTTTAAATTAATAATAGCATCTAACGATTTTGTAAATAATTTTATGTATATTTCATTATCAATCAAAACTTATTATTATATTATTTTTTTGTAAAGCCTCAAAACAATTTATTCCACGTATGTAGAGTTCACGTTTTTTTTTTAATTTGCCGCCATTTCCCAGTCACAATTTCCGTATGTCCGACTATTATTTCAAATGCACGATAATTCTAAAGTAGATTAAACTTCTTTCCAAGACAATATGATTACTAGTTGAGCAATATGCCCACTTCATTATCGACCGTTATTAGTGCAGTAATGTTCGGGTACGTTCCGATTAGAGGTTATATCGATGTCAACATACTGACTGGTGGGGAATCACCACGAGCGCGGTAACATCCGGTCTAACGCTACCCATGACGTCATAAAAAACCATGCGACCTGTATTTGAACTATGTCTGGCACTGAACGCTCGATTTCTATCGATTTTCGTTCGATTCGATTCGTTCCCATATGGGTCATGTCTCCTATGTTGTCATTACCAACTATACAAAATTTCTTTGTGTGAATGAAATGAAAATGAGTGTGTCATAATATGCCACCTTGTCTCCGGTCGTAATCACTATTTATTCAACTATATATATATACATACAAACAACAATAATATATATAATTGTTAAAGTGCATCGTTTCAGAGTAGTTTTTAGTGCGAGATATTATGATTGTTGGTGAAAAAAGGAACGCGACATTATGTATATGATAATACGATTCGTATGTCAGTATCATAGTGTTCATATCAAATTCAAAGTTGATTTCAAGCTGTCGCTATCCCTGAGTCCCGGGTTCGAGTCCTGGTTGGGGCAGATGATTGCGTGACGAACTTATACCTTAATTATGGTTGTTATAATATATTTCTACCAAATTTATTTATATATGTGTAATATATGTATGTCTATCCGTTACCTTAGATCCCATAACACAAGCTTTATAGAGATTAATTTGGGCTAGGCTAATTGGTGATATTGTAAGAAATATTTATTATTATTATTCATGTTGAATAAAACTCTTGTACTGTTCCACTAATTTTAATTATTATCGACCTGACCGGTTTCGCTTTACAGCATTTTCAAAGGTGTTAAAGTACACAGCTGTTCGTGTTTACGCTTCTATCTAAAAATTACATTATAAATTACCTCCACAAAAATAACTATAATAAGTAGGTAGAATGAATATTCTTTTGTCATCCACACTAATAATAATTGAGAAAGTGGGTAGATACTTGGTAGGTGTAAACGATTGGGATACCAGATACGGAAAAATTACCCCAGTGTGGGGAAATTAATCTAAGTCTATAGGGTATATGAATGAAATGTCAAAATAGGTGTATAAAATGTCAACACAGGTAAACAACTACAAAATTACATACATAATTACGTAAAAGGTCAAAATAGGTATATAAAATGTCAAAACAGGTAAACAATTGCAAAATTACATACATAATTACAAAAAAGGTCAAATGGGTTCCTAATTGCAAAACATTGATAATAATTAGACATGTCAGAAGTATTGAATGTCAGAAATATTGGAAAGTAAATTGTCAAAATTTTTTTTTATTAATTTTTTTTTTTTATTTTTTAATACACCTATTATTTTATACACCTATTTTGACATTTCATTCATATACCCTATAGACTTAGATTATTGTAACTAAATTTCCCCACACTGGGGTAATTTTTTCCGTATCTGGTATCCCAATCGTTTACACCTACCAAGTATCTACCCACTTTCTCAATTATTATTAGTGTGGATGACAAAAGAATATTCATTCTACCTACTTATTATAGTTATTTTTGTGGAGGTAATTTATAATGTAATTTTTAGATAGAAGCGTAAACACGAACAGCTGTGTACTTTAACACCTTTGAAAATGCTGTAAAGCGAAACCGGTCAGGTCGATAATAATTAAAATTAGTGGAACAGTACAAGAGTTTTATTCAACATGTATAATAAGTTCCACCAAGAGCCAACAATCAACTCAATACAGAATTATTATTATTCATTATGACGAATGTCTAATAATATTTGAAAAAAAATCATTTTTGGTAATACGATTGGCGTTTTGGCACATCGATTTGTAATCTATGCTTCCAAATGACCTACTTGTCGCTGGTTGGTTCTGATGCGATATTCGGAACAGTGCGCTTTCATAGCTGTAACCTCTTCGGTACGACCCTGGTAACCAAATTCATTGAAATCTGTTACATCATAAACTTCCTACGTGGCGTATTTTAATTCCGATGAATATACAAAAGAAACTATATGTATAGGTAGATTATAATGACATTTGGTTTAATAAAAAACCCTGATAAATGTGTGATAATTTGTAATTATGATAATCGGCCAACTGTCGGCCTCTGCACTGATCTAGTCCTCGTGGCATACCAGTAGCAATTACTGTCATGTCATATCGCTTTATATTATAATAATATACATTTAGAATAATGCTATAGCAATAAATTATTGTCATCAGTCATTGAGTTTTATTTATTATACACATGAATCTCCTGTGGTCGTGATCCCTGTCTGTGTTAGTTTCGTCATCATAACTTTAATCCGTCCCCACCAAAGGCCTAAGACCTCTACCTTATGTTTTAGGATTACGGTTTGGTTTTTTTTCCCTCAGGAGAGAGAGGCTGAGAATCCTCACAATGAGTACGAAATGTGCCACGGCAAGTGTCACGGTGATTATGGGACCTGCTGTCTAAACTTTTGGGTGCATTTAGTGTTTAACTTACCGTGGAAGAGCCATGCTTCGGCACGACAATTCGTGCCGAAGCATGGCTCTTCCACGGTAACTCACGGTAACTCGGCCTCACAGAAAACCGGCGTAAAATAGCGCTCCGCAGTGTTTCGCCGAGTGAGTGAGGGTACCGGAGGCCCAACCCCCCCTTCCCCCTTACTCCCTTTTTAAAAGGCCGGCAACGCATCTGCGACTCTTCTGGTGTAGCGGGTGTCCCTGGGCAACGGTTATCGCTTACCATCAGGTGATCCGTTTGCTAGTTTGTTGCCCTATCATATAAAAAAAAACAGCCTTAGCCATGGCCATACGAACCCTACGGCTTGAATGGTTTGGTCAACCGCTTGTGGATTGCTTTGTATGTAGATTTGTTGGTAATACTAGTAGTATCGGTATATGAACTTTACTAAATGCACTCAAAAGAACGGGCCCGGGTGGCTTTATCCGGGCCCGTTCTTTTGCACTCTTGTCGTTAGAGCAGTTAGAGTCGTTACCACACGCCCGCCTTCTAAAGTTCGATTTTAATTCGAGTCAGTAAAATGACATTTCCAGTGTCATGTGTTACAAATCATATTATATAATATGGTAGGTATGTATTACATATTTACAATAAAAAAAACGCTTTGATACCTAATAAAATAAAGCATGACTAAATGTCTAAATCTATTGATTGCCGAACATCACTATTGTAGTGGGTCACCCTTTTTTGTATCAGTGACAGTTGCACTTGTCATTTTACTGACTCGAATTAAAAATCGTAGTTTTAGCCAATTGTCGGTACAGTGCGTTCACACATTTTACAATTATGTGTGCAGATGTTTTCCTTTAAATGTAAGAATGTCAGATAAATGTACATATGATATTCGAAATTCTTGTTGCATATTTGTACTTTTCACATAATTGGCGAGTTAAAAATATGGCTCCCGCCGTTTCACGTTTGTTATATACTTATCTAAATTGTTACGTGGTGACTTTACTTTTCTCTAACATGCTTTTATATTGTCTCCCAGATTTCATCATCATGCGGCATGAACAAGAAAATGTAGCACCTTTCGTCTGAGATCGTTTTTCTATTGTAGTAACATCTTGAACAATAAAACACATCTATCCAACCATTTGAAAAAGAAATACATTTGCTGAGTGTACAAGTCACTCGGTGAGGTATTCTTCTGACAGCCACTTAAAAAATTGTTGGTATTATAGAATATAGATGGTGGCTTTTGCCGTAAGTTGTCAAAATTATGTTGGGACGACACGAAACAATAATTTCATAATTCTATTTAATGTTTTAAAGCATGCATTTGATTCGATAAACAATTTCTTTGTAATATGTAACAATATTAAGTGGAATTTTAAATAATGAAAGATATGTATATTGTAATATAATCTTTTGCAATTAAAAAACAGTTTTTAATGTATGGAATATAGCTTAAGTTTAAGAACCTACTAATACGCACGCCATCTATAGAGAAAAATTGCAAAACTTACTCTAAATTGGATTAAAACTATAGCAACTAATCTGACACTACAATTAACGTAACAAGGCTTAATATATGTGGCTGCAAATAGAGACGATTATTTTTACCTAATCGTCAAAAACAATCTTACAAGGCCCTCGTTTCGAGCAAATTGACCATTACTTGGTACACATCTTCAGGAACACCACATTTTAGAGATGCAACCTTTATTCAGTGGAGATTTTAATCAGAACTACAGAGAAAACTATCAATCTAGGGAGAACACAGTTGTGATTTGGATTGTTTTGTACGGTAGCTCTCTCTCTCTTTACAATTCATAGTATCATATCTATATTTAGACTAACGGACCCGATAGACTTCGTCCTGTCAAAAAGATTTATAAAGTGGCAGTTTTTTGTTCCTACTTATTATATAGATAAGAAATTTTTCCTGAATTTTCTTTGCTATAAACCTCACGGAGCCCGAAACCTTCCAACGAATGCAAAATCGTGGAAATCGGTTCGTGCGTTCTGGAGTTATAGCGTCAGGAAGGAAAACCCGACTTATTTTTATATAGTAGATTGATAATTATGGTTCTATGGTTTACCCACAGACTTTCTATTAAAATAAACTATGCGAATGGCAGCAGTCAAAATAATCATACCAAATTTTAAATAGTTAATGAATGTCGTAAGAAACGAATTTAATAAGAGAGTTTGCTGCTACTATCTTTGAGGATGCCCGGACAGTGACAACAGACTCGCCCCCAATTTTATTAATTGACCCAAGACGTGTATTATTAATACAAGACGGTTTGCGTGAATATTGTGCGATTGACGAACAAATCGAAAGTGTCCTCAAAAAAGGCCAGGTCAGAAGTACCCGCAATCGTCGAGCATGTATGAGGAATGTTATGAAAGTAGATGAAGCGAAAGAGATATGTAAGGACCGTAGCAAGGTGGAAGGACGTAATCTCTGCCTACCCCCGTGGAAAAAGGCGTGAGTGTATGTATGTATGACACTTTATTTGGATATCGAACTACTCTTAAAAAGGTTTTGATATAATATATATATATATATTTTTAAGAACTTTTTGATTCACCCTCGTATATCTTCGCAGAGACGCAATCATCGACGATGATATTACATTTTAACTTATAACGGACGCCTGGGTTGCCAGTACTTAGGCTTTTAACTTTTTTGTGCAAAAGGAACTACCTATTATAGAAAAAAAATGCTTTATACAAATTACATCAAAGTGTGTAGGATTTTTATCGAATTTTTAGTTCTGTAATAAAACTCAGGAACAACAGCAAGACTTTTACTTTATTCAACCGTAGAGTTCAGAAGTTCTTCACAGAATGCCCCGATCGACTCTCGGGTATTCTTCTCTTCGCAATTTCTGCGCCCTTTAAAAATTCCTAGGCTCATCACCGTACTTACCGTATCACCCGGTTCGATATGTGTATCAAAAGACCGGAAATTATTAATGTCTTATGGAGGGTAGAATGAGAAAAAATCACATTATGCTAGGAATCTATGAAGTATGTTCAACCCCGGATCTTCATTTTTTTCTTAGGCGGGGCAAAAACTGAAAAATGCCGCCCCCACCCCTGCTTATATTGGCGACATCAATCAATTCCTCGTTGCCGAAATCCCTTTAGGTTTTGCCGCCAAGGTAATTCCCCTTTGTAATACCGTGCCGACATCAATCGATTCCTTGCTGCAGAAATCCCTTTTGGTTTTGCCGCCAAGGTAATTCCCTTTATGATACCGCGCCGACAAAGGGAACCGCGCTGGCTCGGAGGCGCCGGCGTTCATCGGCGGCGTTACAAAAGACACCAACCGTGTTTTTAATTTGTCGTGCCTATCGTGTGCGGCGCTTTGATATGCCGCCACATGTGAATTTGGCCGCCCTCTGAACTTGCCGCCCGGGGCATAGGCCCCGGCCTGCCCCCCCCTAGATCCGGCGCTGAGTATGCTTAGGGATACTGGTTTAATATTTTAAATGTAAGCAATATGGCCAATCCCCCTTTTTTTTTCATTTTAATCCTTAATGGTTATTTCGACATAATAATTATCGTCTTTATAATTCACACAATCACTTATAAAAGTGAAAACAATTTTAAGCAGTACTTCCAATTTCGAATCCCACTTCTGAAGTGTAATAAAACTCAGGAACAACAGCAAGACGTTTACTTTATTCAACCGTACAGTTCAGAGGTTCTTCACAGAATGCACCGATCGGCTTTTTTTTCCACGGGGGATGGTAGTGAATCCTCATAGGGGGCGCGCCACCACAGTGGTCGCTATGACAACCCCCTGGTGCTCGGACGACCTCGCACCGGATACCACTCGCAACCGGTCTACGGCGGATGGTTATGTTGGACTCTAGCAGAAGGCCAGCCTACCAACTAAACACTAGTCTTTGGTCGGGGGGAAGGCCTGGGATCCTATCGGCTTGAACTAACGCTCCAGAACCCTCCAGAACGGGGGCGGTGCATAGCACAGATCGGCCAAGTGGCTTTTATACGGCTTTTATACACTTTTTATATTACTGAGTGTAGCCAGTTTTGTTAAAGCAAAGTATGGTATTTATAATTTGTCTTATTTTACTAAATATTATATTGCTTATTTTTAGAAGAAACCCTACAGTTCGGACAAAAAAAATACACGGTGGAAAGTTTTCCTATCAAAAATTAAGTAATATTTGTTACTTGATGACTGTTAGGACAGATCTTGTCAACCAAATGAGAACACCGAAGACAGTCTAAAATATGTATATTCAATCATAATTAATAAAAGTACAAAACACAACACATTCAACAATAGTAAATAATGATACATAGTAACCAGTACCAAGTAAAGCTCATTTCATAGTAAGGTACGAGGTTCACAGAGTCAATGTTAGGAGGTACAGTATATTTGCAACAAACTAAATACGTCAAGTCATTAATTATACATAAGTATTAATCTTTAAACGGTTAATTTGCTAATTCTGATGCAGTTTACATTATTCAATTCATGTATTATATTAACAGGTATGCGCCCCGCCAACAAATACAGTGCGGTAGAAAAAGTTTCCCTTTTAAGTTGATTCTTTTATCAAGTTGTAGAAAGACAATGATAATAAAAATTGCGCTTACCTGATATAATAATAAGGATTAAAATAATAGTCAAATAGTTAATTTAAAATGTAAATAATACATTTTGTTTGATTCTACATGTTGGCATTATTGCCACATGCCTTTTTCTACCTATACTGTACAACAAACCTTCAGATATTCTGGCAACACCAAATTAATGTTGATAAACAGCCAGCAATATGAAAAATTGTTTACAAGAAGCTACTACATATCAGTTCATTCTTAACTTTCTACAACTACCTACATAGTTATCACGTATACTTTGTCATTTTATGTTAAATGTTAATAACATTAACAAAATAATATTTAATAATAAAACAGGTCAGAAATGTTAATTTCACTTATTATGAGACGCGACATACTTAAAGATATGTATCATGTTACTCTACTTTGTACTGCCATATAAGTGCTTTTGTCGCAACCGAGTTTTGATAAAGGCCATTCTGTTGTTACAAGTAACACATGAATATGAATAGGTTGCGCATAATTTTTGGATATTAGTGTTAAATAAATAATATCTGAAAATGACGATAGTACCAGATATTTGAATGAACTAAGAAAGATCAAATCACAATAATTTTAACGAAAATTAACGGAAAACCGGTTCAATGAGTGTTCTACTATTGTTTCGCACAGTTTGATATGAAAAAATTGGGTTTGGGCACATGTCTTTACATAATTGATTTATTTATATTTTCAGTTATGATTTGTGTGTCCATAAAATATATTTTGCACCGTGCTATCGGCTTCGAAGCTGCATGTTATTGATTACCCGGATTATGGACGAGACACTATGGACCTGATGAATGTAATAGCGTTGCTACGAAATTGCATTGAAACTGACAGAATGTGTAGTATATTGATACTTCGTGAAAATAACATAAACGTTAAAGTTTGTATGTATGGATGGATGTTTTATATTCTTTCACGTAAAACTAGCGAATGAATTTTAATGAAACTTCACAATAATATAGCTTATTGTTGAGAATTAAATAAGTAACTGCGCTGGCAACACTGACATAAAAACCGTTATGGCGTCGCTTCTTGTTAAAAATGTGTCAAGTAAATAAGCGTGTCTGCTGTCTGAAACAGTTTGTCTATTTTCTTTTTTACTCGTCAACTCGTTGACCCTAAAACCTCAATACTTATATATAAACCACAACAGCACATACGCTACTATTTATAAGTGTGAATTGTTTTCGGCAATTCATAAGACGATAAGTGTCAAGTAATTAGAAAAAAAACTACCATCAGCGCGCTATTCTGGCATGCGCTGCCAAAACCGCTAGTTACACATATATAATGCATGATGGAAATGTTTATGTTACATAGTCCTACGAAAAAAGACCGCCACAGTATATATCTATATCTTATGTGTAACATAAGCTAGTTGAAATACTAATCCTACGCAGATGAAGTCGCGGGCACCAGGTAGTCGTTAATAACACAGCCATATGACTACACTATCTGTACACTATCTGTCAGCTTCGATCAAAATTTGATAGCAAAAAATACGTAGTCAGCCTTCAGATTACTCTAATATATTTAAAACGTTACAACCGAAAAAAGGAAGGTTCAATTATAACTAAATATGTTTACAGCTTTCATGGTTTCGATATGATACATTTTTTGTAACTTTACATACATAACTTTACATTATTATGTCTCCGATTCCATTTAGATAAAAAACTGAATCGGAGTCTTTTTCTAGATCTCACTGCAACATCTATTATCAAACTGCTCAATAATAGAGTTCGGACATTGATACTGTTTTCCTCCAGTTACTTTCTTCTAATTGTTTTTGTAATTTACTTATAAATATAAATATAGGAACGTTATCGGGCAGCACAATTCACAGCAATGACTACATACTTGCTACAAAATCTATTCTCATGTGCAGAGACGTCACATAGTAAATAGATAAAACATCGAATTAAATCTGTGCCAATTCTACATTTATAGTTTTCTATTTAATAAATTGCCACAAGGGACCTTTATGAGACAACATTGCAACATCTCTACACAATTTAAATATTATGATTGTACTAAAATGCAATATTTGACAATTTGACTAAACATGTATATTTATCAACTCTCACAGTATAAGCATGACTTTGCACACACTTCACGACAAACGGCTAGTTAATTAATTTAATTAAATCTATTAGTATTTATAGATCAGGTAGTCTTAGCACGTAATTTAAAACATACTGTAGCCAAAGCGAATATTAACAGTAAAATTAAATGTAACTACTTACATATTGCTAAACTTAATTACCACATGTCATCGTAACACAGATAATAAATCGACAGCTACACATTGGTTTAAGTCATTCAAATACATAATATAACATTTTTTGGAATCAAGCCCCTGACACATTATATTTATAGGTATTTTGAGCGTGAGCTGACTCGTTAAATATTTTACACGATACAACAAACAATAACAATTTCTATACAAATTTCTGTACTCCGATTAAGAGTACTTTGCGCAATCATATCTACATATTCTGTTGAGAAGGACTAGGTACTAGTATAGACATTAGCTACATTAAATTGGGCACCTAATTTACAATTATTTACATTTAAATTATTACATACTATCGTGAGTGAAACCTAAAGTTTAAACCTAATTACGTGATCTACTTAGCTGGCTTCTGAGGTGGTATACTTGGCTCCTTTGGTGGCTCTAGTTGGTCTGCCGCACCAGGTTGTTTAGCTTTTTCAGATTTACCTGATGGAGATTCTTTTTTTTCATCGTCTATGAAGAGCAAAGGGATCATGCCTAGAAAGCATCCTAGAGTTATTCCCACTACACGGCCCTGTAACAATACACAAATGATTTAATAGGGTCAAAGTTCATCATATTCTAATTAGATTTCTGTATCATCAAATTTATCTTCATTGCCCATTTCGATTGTAGTAAAAGAACGATTTTATTTAATTTATTAATTAACAAGTTCATATACAATGCGCACAGATGGTGGAGCAAAGTGTAGATGTAACCATGACCCAAATTAAAAAAATGTTTATTTTCCAATTAGCCAAGGACTACAATATACCTAGCAACCAACATTGACCTGACACCGACTTCAAAAATAACAATAACTGTAACTACATTACACTGTTGTAATTATTTTTTTGACGAATGGTATACGGTCCTTTTTTTTTTAAACACATTACATCAGACAAAATTGGACATTTTGTACGACAAAAATCAGTTTTTTTTTTATTTAATCGACGTAGATAAAGACCAAACTGTTAAATAAATATTACTTAGATTTGTTTTCATAAAAACGTCTCACACTAGGATTTCGATGCTGCATTTCCTGTATTTCACATGCATATGTTTTGTAGGTCATACAAAGTATGAGGCTGGCCGCTGGGCCAAACGTCGTCGTATCGTCGTTGGGAGCGCGGTTGCTTGAGAGCGTGGAATACCCACCATGTTGGTGAAGCGGCGGCTGACGGGCATGTCGAGCTGCACGGGCGACAGCGCGGGCGCCTTGAGGCCGATGAAGGCGGCGGCGCGCTCCACGTAGTGCGAGGAGCCGATGCCGATGACGTCGCTGAACGTGTTGCCCAGCGCCGCCGCCGCCATCGTGGACAGCGTCACGTACACGCTCAGGCTGCTCTCGATGCTGTCGCCCTGGGGACACTCTTTGCACGTTGGTAAAGCGGTGAGCTGATCGCAGGCCTCACCGTGACCGCACCGTGTTAAACGAAACAGAGACACCGCTCTGCAGCCTATAGCGCCATCTCGCGAGCACTGCGGTGTTTTCCTGTTTTAAGCATACAGAATGTCCCAGAAGTTCAAATCGGCCAGCTTTTCAAATCTCACACAATCTCTACGGTCAGTGATAACATCGCGAACTAATCTGCACCTCTACGAATAATTTCAATAGTGCAAATATTGGTGCATGTGCACAGTAGCGCTCCGAATATGAGTGCAAGTAGACTTGACTGCAGATGTCATCTAAATGTTATTTATTTAATTACTTAACTAAAATACATAGATTTCTTTGTTTCATTATTGCTTCTTGTAGGTTGAATATAATTTATTTACTAATATGTATGCATTGGTGGCAATCTGCCCTTGCTTAAATTAGAAAGAATCGGCAGTAAGCTAATTAAACAATAAACAGAAATATGAGGTAACCCTCTTGAAAAATACAATTATTAAATTTTTATGTTAACAAATATCCATCACACATAATTATATATGTAAAAAAAGTTATTTATTATAACTGATGCAGTAGTGATGCACACAAAGATCTAAACGAAAAGCAGTTAAATGTGTTATAATTTTTGTAAATAAAAATAACAATTTAAAGATTGATTTGCTTAAAAGAGTATGACAATATATACTACTTAGTTCAATTACTTACTTCAATTGTTAGATACTTACCGCAATTATCATTATAAAGTTGTCCAAGAAACCGAATCCAATAAATGGTATTGCATTGGCCAATGACACTGTGAACAAGGGAGCATTAATAAATAGTATGATATGTAAAACTAGGTGGCTGCCGGTGACTTAACCAGGCTATATTAGATTTTCCCATAGAAAAGAGATATTTTTTCACGGTGAATATTACCTTATTTTGTCCAAATAAAATTATATTAGAATTTCTGCGGTTGTTTTTATTGGAGTTTCTTACAGGACCGAGAAATTAGACTGTGGTAAATATTAACCTATATCCTTTCCAGGGTCCCAAAATATCTCCATAACAAATTTAATCAAAATTGGTTCAGTAGTTATTTTGACATTTATAATATTAGTGAAGATTTTTGGGAAATTTTGATATCAGCCTTTATGGTTTGATCTAGGGGCACCGTTTGTCACAGCCAGTTTGAGCAAATAAGTGATATGATACTATCTTTTACTGGAAACAGTTCAGTCCAGTTGCCACCCTTCTAAACTTTGTTGTGAATAAAACTAGAAGTCTGCATTTTCAGTAACCAAGCGGGTATTATATAAACATGGTTTATTTTAATTTAATTTGAACCAGAAATTTAAGAATTATAACTAGCCAAAGTTTCTCAATTTTGTCACTTACTCACTCTCTGATTGACTAACCGAAAATCAAAATTCTAAGGCTTTCCTAGCAGACATTAGCTTCAAATTTAGATTCAAGGAAAAATTTTAAATATTTTTCAATTATGGTTCAGTTTTCAATATTTTATATACATAGGATTACAAAGTTATATTACAGTCAATGAATTAGTGTACCTATATGTGAAATCTGGGAAGAAAAAAGTATTACATCTTTAAAATGACATGAGATACCATCAAAAACAACTTTGAAAAAACCCAAATCTCGTAATTCAGTTCTATCATATAAAATTGTAAGATCCATGTAATACCAAGTTGGTTAATTTTTTCAGTCCCTACTTACTTACTTTAGGGACCTTCTGTCTTGTTAGTACATGATAAGGTAACAACATCTTATAGTGACTATGTTAATATAAAAAATCTTTTATGTTTAATATAAATAGATTGGCTTTGGACCTTCTGCCTTGTTAGTACATAATAAGGTAACAACAACATCTTATAGTGACTATGTTAATATAAAAAATCTTTTATGTTTAATATAAATAGATTGGCTTTGCAATCACACTAATCAATTTTTTATTTTTGTAACCAGAGAAAAATCAAGATAACAATATCCTAGTTGATTTCCAGATATTGTACACTAATTGTCTACTCTTTAGATTTTAAATTTGGCATCTCTAGACTGAGCGATCTTGGTTGGTTGGGCAGTGTGTTTAATGTCAGTCAGACACTAATCAGTTTTTCACTTATATATCAGATAATAAATCACTTGTTTATTTTGTAGAACAAAAAAGAAAATGTGACAAATTTTATAATTCCAAATATAACTTACAATGCAGCAGCTCTCTTGTGTTTGGCTTAGGTACAGTTGAAGCTGAAAAAGGATTAATTTTAATTATCAATGTTTAATTCAATTAATAAAATTTAAGCAATAACCAATCACAAAAAGTGCAGTGCCAAATTTGTGAAACGGCAATTACTGCAATAAGAAAGAACAAAAAATATTATAGTTTGTAATTATATACAAATACTGATATGGCTGCAATTTTATAAACATGAATTAGATTGGTTTAACATAAACATCATTTAATCAATAATCTATGCAACACATTGATTTCTAATTTCTAGATGTAGGACTACACTTTTAATTATAATTAAAAGCTTTCTAATATTCAATCATTACTTGCATTTTTTTAATGACAATACTGAAAATGAGAATGAAATATCAATTCTTTGCTAAAGTCACAAGCTTAATTGATCAATAATTTATGTGAATAGTAGAACAATTATGTAAAAAATATATGATTCTACACCATGATTCTGAAACTAAAATTAATAATGACTTCACATTATACTAACCATATTTCTTTTTCAACCAATCTTCAGGAACTGGGCAATAGGTGCCTGTGGGGTCAACATCACCCAAAGAGGGTACTTTGCTGGGCCTGCCAAATTTACTTCGCCATCTTAAGCCAGCCAACTTATCTGCAATAATAGTAGTTCATGAAATGTACACATTAAAATTAAACATAATTATAAGTACATTTTTATATAGAGCATACCTTCAAACGCTTCTTTAACTCTATTTGATTCATACTCTTGCAGGGCAGTTAGAAGTAGTTTTCTTTCTTCATCATTCATATGAAGAACAAGCTCTGTAGCATGGGCCCTTGTTATTGGTCCGGTCATTTGTAGAGGCTCTTCAAAATCCTTAGATGTAGGCCCTAACCCTAAATTGCGTGTGCTCACAGAATAAGGATTAAAAATATATGGTTTAAAACCACTTGTGGCGCTGTATCGTGTTTGCATTTCGGATATCTTTCTGTAACAAGAAGGAACTACAGAACGATTACAAAAACTTCTTAGCGCTCTGGCAACCGGCATTTTGTTTTGAACTTTTTCTATTAATATTATACGATCGAAAATTCTTTAGATCATTGGTTTTTGTTTCGATAAAATTGGCAAATTGATCCGCAAATGCAAAGTGCAGATTGATTTTCTGTTCTATTGTCAATGTCAATGTCATGCATCAGACTGTGCTTTTTAATTTTTTTTTTAAAAACAAATTGATTTATGTCAAACATGCCTTTATTATTTTCATACCACAATTAGTGTGAATCTTGATAAAGTGCGCCAACGAATAGGCGTGAAATAATACTAATTTTATAAAAAAAAATAACAGTATTTTTATGGGAAAATGTTTAAAATATGTTACGGGAACAAAGATAATAAAGAAATACCGTTTAAAAATACTGCACCCGGATTATGTTGTATATATCACTGTTACTACCGAATTTTAATGATTTTTAATGATTTTAATGAATTTGGGTAATTAAAAATTAATATTTTCTTTTTAAAGTAGTATTTGATACATAATCAAATTCCGTCATTTGGAGAATGCTCATATGACTGTATGTTGGAAAGCGTTTTTATCCGAGATTTGTATTTAAATACAAAATAACAATTTTAAAAATATAATTTATAAATTAATGAAATGTACTTTTTAAATTAACATATTATCTGCTTGATTGAGCTAAATCGATTTGTTTGTTTGTAAGTAGAAAACTTTAAAAGGAATAATGTCATAATATGTCAAAGTCAACGTCAATTGGTGTGTTTAAGTTTCTGAATTTGGAGAAAATCTGCTAATATTTGGCGGATTTAGAATTAATATTCAATTCTGGGAAAGTTTAAGAAAAATACCTTCTGAAAACCACGATGCACCATGTTGGAAGGTTTAGTAGCTTGGGTTTTAAACAACTATCTCGGGAAGTATGTAGAGAACTTGAATACGGATCAGCTGAGCGTTGCGTTGTTATCGGGTGATTATTCTAAATATTTAACATATTTATTGTAGTAGGCTTTAATTCTGCAATTTTCTATGTATAATATAGACATGTTCTTTGTTCAGAAACATTTGTTTTCTACTTTCAGGAAAAGTAGAATTAGAGAATCTCCCTCTAAAGAAGGATGCACTACGTCACTTGGGGCTCCCAGTGGAGGTTAAATCGGGATTCATCGGTAAAGTGCAACTTCAAGTGCCTGTTCGCCAGATTCGTTCTGCACCTTGGCTTATATCCATTGAAAAACTTTATGTTGTCATAACACCAGTTAATTTAGATGAGGTAACTATGGGATATGTATGCTAAAAAGTCGATCAATAGTGACTGTGTGTATTAAAATAAATACGATTTCTTAAATATTTTCAGTGGGATAGTGATTTAGAGGCAAATATTGCTCATGAGCGTAAAATTGCCTTCCTAGATGGATTAGAAGCTCAGTGGCGTGCTGAACATGAAGCAAGTGACAGTGGTTATTATGCCACTTCATATTCATCTTGGCTTAATTATGGCACTGGCTTTTTAGCCAATATTGTAGAAAATTTACAGGTACCAAATAAATTTTAATAATTTTTATATTGTACTTTAAATATTTAGGCTAGTTATCATTAGAAGTACACAGTTTTTCTATGAGAAAACTTATGGATTGCTTCATCATTATTTCAACTAATAGATACTCAGTGTTGGACCCAGGACTTCACCAAAGGTCTTTTCAAAATTGTCCATGGCCAATTGGTCATGTTAGTGACTCTGGTACTTCCGCAGATTCCATACATTTTCATATGATCATGCAGAGGACTTCTGAGTATAGCCATTTTCATTGCCTGTTCAGTGATTTTGAGTGTCCTTTCAAAGCCCATCGTGGGCGGCTATGCTACAGTTCAACAACACTGGTTTGTTTTAGGGACTTAATTATCATAGCATTTAGAGCAAGTCATATTCTATCATGTCCATGAGTGTCCATGAATCATAATCCAACAGATTATTTACTGTGGGAGAGCCATGCTTTGGCATGAATTGGGCCGGCTCGACCGGAGTGATATCACGGCCTCACAGAAAACCGGCGTAAAATCCGCCGAGTGAGTGAGATTACTGGAGGCCCAACCCCCCTTATTCCCTTTTAAAAGCTGGCAATGCATCTGTGACTCCTCTGGTCCATAGGCAACAGTTATCGCTTACCATCAGGTGATCCGTATGCTCATTTGCTGCCCTATCCTATAAAAAAAAAGATTAAGACGAGGGCTAGAAAATGCCAGTGAAGCTCTGATGCATTTCAGAATGTTTGTTTCCCACCAAGTTAGGTGGATTGAGTTTTATATAATCCAGCACTGAGCCTTGGGAAATGATGATTGCTAGGAGCTAGAACTAGGAGCATTATCACTAAGGCGTTACACCGGTGCCCCTATTCACTATGAATCTATATGTTGTCTATTACAGCTCAAACTTTACGACGTACATATTCGATACGAAGACGCGCTGACATGTGCGCCAAACGCGTTTGCATGTGGACTGACAGTAGAGGCGCTTACAGCTGACTCGTGCGACGAAAACTGGCAGAGGGGATTTACCTTACTGGCTGACCCTGATGGATGCTCTTTCAAGTTGTTGGAGTTGCAGAATCTTGCTGTATACTGGGACCCTGTTGATGCACCTAGTGGCATGTTTGCCGACTGTACAAACTCGGAAATGACGGTTAGATACTAAATTACATTGATAGACTTGTATTTTTACTTGAATATTTATTTGTGTATTGTTTATGATTTTTATATAATAATGAAATTTCTTTTATGAAATATCTTACTGATGATTCCATGAATCAATCAAGTTATTATTAAAAAAATAAGAAACAGGACACAGAACTGTTGTTTTAACTTGTATTTATTGACTGGTATAGATTTATACTACATAAAAACTTAATTTCATATCACTTTCATGCATGAGATGCTCACAGAATGTACAAATATAAACATGTGGGGCAGGAGCGCATGAGCGGCGCGTGGGCGCGCGCGCACCGCTTCATCGTGGCGCCGGGCGGCGGCCGCGCGCGCGTGCGCCGCGAGCGCACGCCGCAGCCGCTGCGCTCGCCGCTGCGCCCGCGGCTCGCCTGCCGCCTCACGCTCGACGCCGTCACGCTGCGCCTGGCCGAGGTCAGTGGGCGCGCTCCGCCTCACCACTCGCTTGCTTTGTTTCACGATTGATGAAAATTTACACTTTTAATTAAATTTATCTATAAAAACATAATAAGAGAGGCTTTCTGTTGTAATGTTCTGACAGGGTCCACGATGTACTATCGGGGTCTCTCGCGCCTTACCACTTTTTAGAAATATTCGTGTGCAAGCGGCTCGCACCGGGCACGACCACGCGATCCCTAGCTATCCCTGATTGGTTACGTATTTTACTACGATTTACTATGACCATTCATTATACCAAAAGAGATTTCAAACAAACGATTTTGAAATCTCTTTTGGTATCAGTCTGCTTTACGTCTTCGTGAATTGTAATTTATTCGCACGACTAGAATTTTTATATCTGACATGGATTAATCACAGCTTACTTATTGTAAGTAATCAATATGTATTCGTCGTAAGTTTAGTTTTTTTTGTTTTGTTGTGTTACTCCTAAATAAATGCTGTGTTACTCCTAAATAAATGCAATGTTGTAAAACCTACATTTAGGACCTGTAGCGCAAGCAAAATTTAACCAAATACCCTTTCCATAGAGATATTTTTTTTAATATCGCTCGCTTATCGCTATCTCGCTTGCATGTTTCCGCGCGAGCACAATTGTTGAATGAACGGAAGGCGTGGCTTGTAGCCGTAGCATCGTGCAGTGTGCAAGCGACTGACGCTCTAGGACTGGTAAGGCGCCAGTGTCCCCGATAGTACCTATCGAAATATCGTAACATCTAATATCAGTGTGGCTAAGCAATGAGTATCAAGTGTTGAGGTGGTGGTTGCAGGCGCAGTGGGCGCTGGCGGGGCGCATGGCGCGCGGGCTGCGGCACATAGCGCGCGTGCGGGCGTGGCGCGCGCGCCGGCCCGCGCTGCCCGTGCGCCGCCACGCGCTGCTCTGGTGGCGGTACGCGCTCGCCTGCCACCTGCCCGACCACCCGCGTCAGTACTGCCTGTATTCACATTACGCGAGCATTACGGGCTGCGGCGAGTAACGCGCTTTTTTTGAAGAAAGAATAAAAGACATTATTGTAGCAATTTATTTTATTAAATATTTATTTGTTTGTAAAATGTCTGATTCTAAATGTTTCAAATTAATTGTAAAAAATCATTGCACCTGGAAAATGATTGGTACTGCCATCTACTCATTATTTAGCAGTAAATAAAGTGTTGCGTGGTGATGCAGTGTCAGTGGCGCGGCCGGGGTGGGAGGAGTGCGCGGCGCGCGCGCGGCGCTGCGTGCGCTACGTGCGCGTGTACGGCGCGCTGCTGGCCGCGCCCGCCGCCGCGCTGCCGGCCGACGCCAAGCGCGCCAAGGACGAGGTCGAGTGGGACACGCCGCTGCACACGCTGCGCGCGCTCAGAGAGGTCGGCACGCACAGGGCGAATACTCATTGATTATTTTCATATTTATCAATAACATCTTTTTTGGTAAAAAGATAATACTCAAATCCAAATAATCCTTCATACAACTCTTACTCGCCGGACATTGTATCGTTGCAAATAAAAAACTGTGAATTGCAAGGGAAGAGCCGTCATTTTTGAGACATGATACTGAAATTATTTTGACATTTTCAATAAGGTGGCGATGAGGAAGGTGCCGAAATCAAGTCCTGCAGAGTCGCCAGAGAAGCCGGGTGGGTCAGGGCGTAGTATGTTGGTGCATTGGTTCCCGCAGTGGTGGGGCTGGTACGCTGCGCCCGAACCCCCGGCGCCCACCCCCACTCCAACCCCCGCACCGCCCGCACGCACCCCCCTGCCGGAACTCGAGGAGGAGATCCTCGACGTGCTGGCCGATTCGCTGGACAACGACACCGTCCTCAAACGGGATACGGTGTTCGGGAAGTTCGAGTTCGAACTGCTCAAAGGCAGCTTAAATCTATACACGGAAGAGGAGCCTGATAAAGTGACTGGGTGAGTGTTTTTTTTTATTTTCCATCAGCTGCTTACTTGCTCAATACATAAAATATATTTCGAACTTACCATTCGATGTACAAACAAGCAAGTTCTTGTCGCCGATGTTTGTAGTCTGTTTTCCCCTTCCATTGCGAGCGAAGAATATGCCCATCGATAATATACGACAGCAAAATGTCGCAGCCAATTTGACCTAGATCCGATATTAAGGGGTTCTGGTTTTTATAATCGTTGGTTGATTTATATACCGCACGCCAAAAATTAATTGCTCTTAAAATATTGAACTGCAAGTTATAATTTTTATTTATTTTAGTTATAAGGAAGACTAATAGATTATTTTCCGTCTCTTAAGAAGAATGCTTATGCCGAGGTCAATTCTTACTTGGCCGTGTTGTTTTGTTTCAATCTTAATCAACACTGTGTTTGTGTTTTACAAATGTATGTCATACTTTTTAAATGTGTCGGTTCACGTTAACCTAAATTAAAATACGAGGAATATGATTGATTGGCGGGCAGCGAAAGCGGCGAAAAGGCGGGCGTGGAGTTGCAGTTCGGGCAGGTGCGCGTGGGCGTGGAGTGGCGCGGGCGCGCCGGCGCGCACGCGCTGCACGTGGCGCTGGGCGCGCTGCTGCTGCGCGAGCGCGTCACGCCGCGCACGCTGTTCCCCGTGCTCATCGCGCCGCAGGTACGGACAGTACGTGGGCGTGGAGTGGCGCGGGCGCGCCGGCGCGCACGCGCTGCACGTGGCGCTGGGCGCGCTGCTGCTGCGCGAGCGCGTCACGCCGCGCACGCTGTTCCCCGTGCTCATCGCGCCGCAGGTACGGACAGTACGTGGGCGTGGAGTGGCGCGGGCGCGCCGGCGCGCACGCGCTGCACGTGGCGCTGGGCGCGCTGCTGCTGCGCGAGCGCGTCACGCCGCGCACGCTGTTCCCCGTGCTCATCGCGCCGCAGGTACGGACAGTACGTGGGCGTGGAGTGGCGCGGGCGCGCCGGCGCGCACGCGCTGCACGTGGCGCTGGGCGCGCTGCTGCTGCGCGAGCGCGTCACGCCGCGCACGCTGTTCCCCGTGCTCATCGCGCCGCAGGTATGGACCGCCGCGTTCATTTAACCAGACGTATAGCCGTCAAACCCTCCACACGGGAATCCGGCAAAATACAAATATGAGATCAGAATGTATATGATTACGGAAATGAGTGGTAAATTGTATCTGGTGATGCAGGGCACGGGGTGCTGGCGGCAAGGTGCGGGTGCCGCGGACGTGGGTGCCACCAGCGCCGCCACTGCACCTGCCCAGGAACCCCTCTTCCAGCTCTCTTATGAGAGGAAACCATTCGGGAGCAACGCTGATCACAAGCGAGTATTAGTTGCATATAGATTCACTGTATAATTTTAATAGTTTAGTATTGTAGGTACGGAGTTTACCAATGCCCTACCTACCTCTCAGACTCCAAATATTTGTTAAAACTAAACAATGCTTTAAAAAAAATTTAATCTGTTGCTTGCTATTTTTGTAGACAATGCTTAATACAAGTGTTTGAGACAGGTGAAAGAGAGTGAGAATGATTTACTAGCAAGCAAGGGTCGATTGAAATTTTTTGACTACCCGTCTCATATTTAAAAGCATCATGCGAGATATGTGCAATTTTTTGAAAAGTTTTTTGTGAAAAAAGTATTTACTTAATAAACATTGTCGTGCGCAGGCTGTGGGTGAAGTCGTCCTCGCTGGAGGTGGTGTACAGCGGCGAGGTGGTGCGCTGGGCGCGCGGGTTCGTGCGCGCGGGGGCGGCGCCGGGCGGGGCGGCGAGCGGGGTGGCGGGGGCGGCGGGCGAGGCGGCCCCCCCGCGGCGCCGCGCGCGCGACACGCTGTCCCGCCGCTGGGCGCACATGATGCGCGCACGTGACGTACGTACAACAATTTATACGGGAAAATAAATATTTACATTTTAGAATGTAATGTCTTCAAATCAACACCAAGCATTGGCATCATTTAAATAACGAATGACTTTGTAATAACCCTTACTCATTGCCGTCTTTTTAACATGTACCTTGAACTTATAAAGAGGCAACTCAGCTACACTATGTAGAATGTTCTTATAAAAATTTATACATTTGCCCACAAACGAACCTCTAGTTTGTTGTAGCCTGTACGTGGGAACGGCAAGTTTATTTTTATTTCTTGTGCTTAAATTATGCATTTGAAAATTAGTATGAAATCCTTACTCATATTATAAATCGAAAAGTGTGTTTGTTTGTTTCTTTGTTCCGCTTTCACGCCGTAACTACTGAACAGATTGCTTTGAAATTTTGCAGACGTAAAAATCCGTCCGGATTAAATAATAGGCTATCCCAGAAAAATCGACAGATCCCACGGGATGCGCAATAAAGGCTTCGCTCAAAAACTACTGCACAAATGCAAGCGCGATAAAACCTTTGTGCCATAAACCGACTTCCGCCCATATGTAGCCGTGGGCAAAAGCTATGACCCTTAACCCTATATAGACCCAATTCCGATATCTATGCGGGCGAAGCCGCAGGCAGAAAGTTAGTGTAATAAAAATTACATTTGGGTCCGTGAAATTAACCAATAACATCTACGTCTGCGTCTACCTGGGTGTGTCCGGAATGCCGCAATAAGAAACCACGAAGTGACAATTCCAATATGCCGGTTCAGCCATTGACACCTACCAACACAAATTCTAATGTTACTATTCGGCGCGAAAAAACCCCACAGGACGCACAGGGGCCAGCTGACTGCTCTCACTTGCATGTGTCTCATACTGAGCTGCGCGAGATTATACAGGAAGAGATGCGAAGTTCCTTTAAAGAATGTATTAAGACTTTCAGAAGTGATATAAGTGAACAACTAAAAGCTTTTAAAGTTGAAATCGCCTCGCTCACGGAGTCAATTGATTTTATGCATGATTCTTTCGAGAAACTGAATATAGAATATAGTCGAATCGATCCGCGATCTCGGAGTTATTCTAGACGGAAGACTATGCTATCATACACACATTGACCACATCGTAAAAAGAGGCTTTAAGATGTTAGGTTTTGTATTGCGGAACACTAAAAACACTTAAAAGTGCCTACTAAAATCCTTTTATTACAAACATTGGTTCGATCAGGTCTTGAATACTGTAGTCAAGTCTGGTCTCCACAATACGATGTCTATATTAAACGCATCGAGAGCATCCAAAGGAGGTTTCTTTGGCATCTTACGTACCAAACATACAAAGCTAAAGAATTGTCTTCTTATGAACAACGGTTAACATACTTTAGTCTAATCAGTCTGAGAGATCGTAGATTTTTGTTGGATTGCTTGTTCTTGTGTGAGGTTATTAACGGTGCCATAGATTGTCCACCACTATTAAACTCAATTAATCTTAACGTTCCCTTAAAAGTGGCCTTTTTCGGTGAAAGGCAGTAGGAGTAATCTGGGTTACCACGCCACCGTGAATAGAATCCAGCGTCAGTATAATATTCTAATAAAGAAAATTAATATTGATATTTTTTCAGACAAAACAGCAAGATTTAGACGAGAAATTATAAATAGTCTATCGGTCGGATCCTTACAACCCTAGTTAATTTTTTGTTGAGCTTTTCTAAATTTAATATATGTCAATTAATATATAAAACATTGTTATGTAGCATCGAGTTCACTTATGCATGCCGCGGCAACCTGTAATTGGGCACTTAGTAGAATACATTAGAACCTATTTTTAAGATTTTATTAGTGTAAGACCTGTTGGTTGTCCTGAATAAATAAATAAACAAACATTTGTGGCAAACTTCACTTTGTTCCTCTTTTTGAGGTTGTACACGAGTGGTATTATGGTTGTTGTTTCTAACTTAGATATGTGTGTTCATTCTTTATTTTCCGAGATTCTCTGATCGTGTCCGAGTCATGTCATGATTTCGTTATTTTCATGAAATGATACATGAATGTCTAAGCACCGGTCGCGCGGAGTGGTAGCCCGAAGTAGTCAGTAGCGTGTCAGAGGATGAGGGCGCCAGTGGTGTGTGGTGTGTGATTGCAGCGGCAGGCGGGCTCGTGGCAGGTGGAGCTGGACGTGCGCGCGCCGCAGATCGTGGTGGCGGAGCGGCCCACGGCGCGGGCGGGCGCGCTGCTGCTGCTGGACTTCGGCCGGCTGCGGCTGGCCAACGCGCCGCCGCCCTGCGACGCCGCCCCCGCCGCCTCCGCCGCCCCCGCCCCCGATCCCGACCTCGCCGATCTGACCGACGACGATGGTGAGCAACCGCACTCCTAACTATAATGATTACAGTTTATAATCATGCAGACGCATCAGTTTTAGCAAATACAACCTCATGCACCTAGTACTTGAACAATTTTCCCAAAAAGTTTTATAATTTGCTTATATGGAGATGATATTACGGTACTCGTTGTGGACTTCTGAGGTGGTTTACATTTCATCTAAAGGGAAGTGAAACCGTTGCTGTTAAGGGTTTTTTGTTTCTTGCCTTGCGCCGGCGGGCGCAAGGAACTCGCGCCCGTAGATACGGCGACCCGGAAAGGACCACGCCCCTTCCGTGGCCGGGGGGCGTCGTCGGTGGAGCAGATCGGGGGAGGTATTGTAGCCTCCCACGAGGAGGGCTCCTCTGTATCGGCAGGGGAGCAGAGGCTGGGGGTTCCTCGAAATCGCTTCGCGTTCTTGGGGGCTCCTTACTTGCCTGAGGACGGCCATCCCTGAGGTTTTTAGTGGGTAAGCCTCCCCCTTCTGGGGAGGAGAGCCCCACATCACCGCCGGTTTGCCACAGCCGGGGTATGCAACTTAATGCATTTTCCTCAAGGGACATTATGTATGTGCGCAGAGACATTTGCGACGCCGTGCTCGACGCCGCCGGGCAGCCTGCAGTCGCCGGCCTCGCCGCGAGCACCGCCCGCGCCGCTGGACGCCGCGCGCCTGCACTGCAGCCTCTACGACCGGTGCGCCCGCACGCACACACACATACACACACACACACAGTCGCCGGCCTCGACGCGTTCATGCACACAGTTTTGGTCATTGATTATTTTGCACCGACTCAACATTTAAACTTAAAGTTTAAGAATTTATTAAGTTATGTAAAATTTTTACCCTACTAATAATTCCATACACCCACAAAAAACCAAGTTAACAAACATTGATTTGTTCACGTAAAATAGACGCTATTATTATTAGAATGATAAATTCGTCTTCTCACACTGCCAGGTATAACATCGAGCTAAGCGACTTGCAAATTTTGGTGGGGCGAGTGCGCGACAACTGGAAATACGCGCACACTAAGACCACGTCCTCGCTGCATCTGCTGGACCGGTTCAGCATATCGCTGCAGGTGAGTCGTTCATAATAATGTTACTTGCAAAGTTATATTATATCGAGTGATATTATGAAGTTTAATAAATGTATATAAAAAAAATGATTGTGGTACTTTGATCGCTCTTGAAGTCGTATTATTTTATATGGTTATCTGTGTAACAGAGTATATTTAGGGGTTTCATATGAGCTATGGAGAGGGCTAGGCTCGGTATTTCTCTACGCGATCGAATCAGAAATGAGGAGATCCGTAGACGAACGTACCACGTACCACTAAGCGCAGTGTGGGACGGCCACCTATTAGATGGACCGACGACCTAGTGAAAATCGATGCGGGTGGCAATGGACCGGTCGCGCTGGAAATCGATTGGAGAGGCCTATGTGCAGCAGTGGACGGCGATAGGCTGAGATGATGATGATGATGATGATGGGGTGTATGCCGCTGTTCAGGCGGAGCGACGCTTGGTGGCGACGAGCGACCCGCAGTACCCGTGGGCGGCGCTGTGCGGCTCGCTGCCGGCGCTCGTGGCGCACCTCAGCGAGCACAAGCTGGCCGCGCTGCGGGCCGTGCTGTGCGCCGTGCCGCCCGCGCCTTCCTGGTAACGAGCTGCCTCCTCCTCCTAGCTGTGGCCGCGCGTGGTCGCAGTGACCGCGGGCGGCGGCGCTACTGCTACTGCTAGACTGCGCTAGCACTGGCTCACGCCCCATCACACCCCTATTTATGTTTATTCAATTAGACATTGAATAACTCCATATGCTATGATCATTCATTCCACAATTAAATACATGCCGTATGGGGAAACGAAGACCGGGGAAAAGATGAATGGACTGTGTGAATGTTGGAAAAAGGGAGTGATTGTTGGAATGGTGAATGATAGAGGAGAGTGGAAGAGAAAGAATGTTTTATTTCGTGTCGTCTGGCGTTAGTGAGTTACTTATAAAATACTTTTCTTTTAATAAGAACAATATTTTTAATTGTTAAGAACAATAATAATAAGTCGACATGAATGGAGGCTATTGACACACCGTTCACATATGTTCTCTATGTAATCGGGGCGAGGGTAGAGGGCGCTTCTAGTATTCGAAAGTGAGTGCAGTGTTGGTCAGATGGAAGGTCTGCAACGGCACCTCTCATGACCTTAGCAACCATTGTTTTATTTTTTTTGTTTCCCTGAGGAAAATGCATTAAATTGCATACCCCGGCTGTGGCGAGCCGGCGGTTATGTGGGGCTCTCCTCCCCAGAAGGGGGAGGCCTACCCACTAAAAACCTCAGGGATTGCCTTCCTCAGGCATGAAGGGAGCCCCCGGGAACTTATGACCTTAGCAACCATATGTGTGCGTGTGTGTGTGTGTGTGTGTGAGGGGAGGAGGCGGGGCGGGGTAGTGGGGTGGTGGTGGCAGCCAGAGAGTGTATGAGAGCGGAGGCTGGGTGCGCAGGCGCGGCGAGGCGGGCGGCGCGGAGGCCGCGGGCGCGGGCGCGGGCGCGGCCGAGGACGCGGCCGACACGTCGGAGGCCGACGCGTCCGCCGCCGCCAACACCACGCTCTTCATGCTGCAGTTCGCCATCGAGCAGATGTCTCTAGAGGTAACCGCTTTATTATAAAGGATGGTACGGATTTTGAAACAACGATTAAATGTTATAATTAGTGACGCGTTGCTTACACTGCATTTCATTTAGTTTTTAGTCCATTTATTTTATTTATAATATTCGCATGTACAGTTTCTTTTATTTTTTAAACAACTTTTAAAATTCTCTTGGTACTGTCGAGACGGCTCGACTACATAGACCTACCGACTAAACTCAGCCTAGCCTTTGGTCCTATTGACCCTACTGGCTTTATTGACGAGAGGGCTGCACCTCAGGAGAGGCACGGTTAGCGCTGCCCCATGGTGGGGGCATATGTGCTAGAAAAAGGCACGAATCTCCAAAGTGGGACCGGCCAGTATTGACGGGAACCTACACGTGGCTAAGCAGAAGGCCGCCGTTAGGGGTTGACAAGGGGGGGCGACGGCTCAGACGCCGCCGCTTGCAGGTGTAGAAGTTCCTGCGTGAGTTGGTTAGGGGGGTCGCTAAGGACATGTCGCGGTCTACGTATCCTCTGCCGGTAGTGACTAGTGTTGCCTTGAGACTGGCTCACAGTTGGTGGTGTTGACGGGATGGTGGTGGCGCAGGTGCAGTCGCTGGGGCGCAGCGTGGCGGAGGTGCAGGTGGGCGGCGTGCGCTGCGCCGCGGCGGCGCGCGCGCGCGACGCCAGCCTGGCGCTGTCCGTGCACTCGCTGCTGCTGGTGGACGCGCTGCAGACCTACGGCGCGGACTTCGAGCTGCTCGTCGCCAGCCACAAGCACCTCGGGTACCGCCCGCCTTACCTTCCTCGCGGCGCCAGCCTGGCGCTGTCCGTGCACTCGCTGCTGCTGGTGGACGCGCTGCAGACCTACGGCGCGGACTTCGAGCTGCTCGTCGCCAGCCACAAGCACCTCGGGTACCGCCCGCCTTACCTTCCTCGCGGCGCCAGCCTGGCGCTGTCCGTGCACTCGCTGCTGCTGGTGGACGCGCTGCAGACCTACGGCGCGGACTTCGAGCTGCTCGTCGCCAGCCACAAGCACCTCGGGTACGCGCCCGCCTTACCTTCCTCGCGGCGCCAGCCTGGCGCTGTCCGTGCACTCGCTGCTGCTGGTGGACGCGCTGCAGACCTACGGCGCGGACTTCGAGCTGCTCGTCGCCAGCCACAAGCACCTCGGGTACCGCCCGCCTTACCTTCCTCGCGGCGCCAGCCTGGCGCTGTCCGTGCACTCGCTGCTGCTGGTGGACGCGCTGCAGACCTACGGCGCGGACTTCGAGCTGCTCGTCGCCAGCCACAAGCACCTCGGGTACCGCCCGCCTTACCTTCCTCGCGGCGCCAGCCTGGCGCTGTCCGTGCACTCGCTGCTGCTGGTGGACGCGCTGCAGACCTACGGCGCGGACTTCGAGCTGCTCGTCGCCAGCCACAAGCACCTCGGGTACCGCCCGCCTTACCTTCCTCGCGGCGCCAGCCTGGCGCTGTCCGTGCACTCGCTGCTGCTGGTAGACGCGCTGCAGACCTACGGCGCGGACTTCGAGCTGCTCGTCGCCAGCCACAAGCACCTCGGGTATCATAAAAAAAATAGTTAAGTTATAGTCCATACAGGAGCGTCGGTGGCGCTGTGGTCTCGGCACTGGTCTGTGCGCCGCATAGAATCGGGAGGCCCGCGATCTAATCCCCACCATGTACCAATATGTTTTTCGTTCCGAATTTCATATATACATTTATCCGACGCTCCTACGGTGAATGTGATTCAAAGGTGTACGTAGTCAACCAACCCGTAGTTAGGCTCGAGGACCTCGGTGGGGACGTATTTGAGCTGTGATGATGATAGTTCATACAAGTTCCATAACTGTATTATTTGTCATTTCGCGCGCTGTTGCTATTCAAATTTCGAACTAATCGCCACGCGACGCCAGGCAGTAGTAAAATGGCGGGAAAGCAACAGTGTACATTCACAGGTTGAGTTTATTTAATTTTTTTTTTCTGTTTCGTCAAAAAACGTCGTATGATATACGTGCGTATTGGTTATAACATGCTCGGCTCAATTACGCCCTCGTCTTCGACTCAGGCTGAAATTCCGCCTCGCATGTTATAACCGTCCCCCCACACTAGGTGTTCTTTGGTAAGGTTTGATTTTGATTGCACTGGTAGGACACACAGTAATACGTCTTTCTTGTGGCAATACTTTATTTGAACTAACTACTTGTTTACTAAATGTGGCTCAATGTAACAGCACACACACATATATATTACACACTATTGTAATAGACACATAGAACTTATAACTTGATTATAACACTAGGTTTTTTATTCTGTATCGTTGGTTTAGATACGAACATAGAATTTGACATGCACATACACCCAGATCGCATTCTACTTCAATCGTGAATACGTGGTACATTTCTATTTTGTTATTGTTGTCATTAAAATCCATTTAGTAGTTTTTAAATGAACGAGCAACAAGCATTCATCTACATAATGTTTCGTGTTCACAATATTAGTAGGATTAGCGAAGACGCGAGAGTTGATGCGCAATGTAAATGCGATAAGTGGGTATTTAACAATAATCTTCTTCTTATATATAAAAATGAATCGCAAAATGTGTTGGTAAGCTCATAACTCAACAACGCCTGGACCAATTTGGCTAATTCTTTTTTGTTAATGTTCGTTGAAGTTCAAGGAGGGTTTTTACAATGAGGAAAATTCGAATAATTATCGGAAATACCCTAAAAACAGCCCTTTTATTTTCCCATGCAAACGTTTTCTAACTAAAACGTACAGTCGAATTGAGCTTTATTGTTATTGTATAAAGTTCATATTGCAAGCACTCACTGTTGTCTAAGCAATGAAGGTGTGTTCCTAACATCAAGAGTCAATTTGCGCTTTATTAACGCTACATATAGTTGAAATTTAATCATATCTATCAAAACAGTGTGCGTGCGTGCGTTGGAGCACAAAATACATCGTTGGAGGATTTAATGTCACGTTCCAAAATTGAATAGCCACAAAATGTAATAGGTCATTTAGACTTTTTTTGCGATTTGGTTGGCTATGCGACATTATCTATAAAATAATTAGGCACAAAAAACTGCCACTGTACAAATCTTTTTGACAGGACGAAGTCTGTCGGGTCCGCTAGTTATTAATAATATTACACAACTAGAACACAAACGGTGCGTACATGTACTTATAGAAAAGATGAGTGTTAATGCGACACGTGTACTGTGTATGTGGCGGCGGTGCAGCATGGACGCGGCGTCGGGCAGCATCCTGGGCTCGGAGCCGACGTCGCCCACGTCGCCCACGTCGCCCACGTCGCCCGCGTCGCCGCAGCCGCAGCCGCAGCCGCTGCAGCCGGCGGGCCGCGCGGCGCCCGCGCACCCGCGCGCGCTGCGCCGCGCCCTGGCCGCGCTGCGCCGCGCCGCCGAGCCCACCGCACCCACCGCGCCCACCGCGCCCACCGCGGGTATCACTAGACTATACTAACTTCGAGGACACACGGATCAAATAAAAACATAAATCATGAAAAAATTGAACCGTGCGCAATCATTTTAAAATGCTTGAAAAAATAAATACAATCGATTTCCATAAAGTGCTTTTCATTGCTACAGTGCACAATATGTTATTTGTACTAAAACTTCCTGTACGTCAAGTAGCTTTCCTTTTCAATTTTAACTTTTAATATTAATATTTTTTACATTTTTGCGCCCTTAATGCCATCGCGAACTATTTTTACAATATTATTGTAAGTTTTAATTATTTGGCGATGAAAATAAAAATTAAAGCGTTTTTTTAAAGATCACAGAACATATAGTCTGGCATGTCCACAATTTATTATTTTAAGAAATCAAAGAGTTATGTGTGCTAGAGTACGTTTGTTTGATCAATTAATATATTGGGTTCAGGTAACACTGACGTGGAGCCTGTGAGTCCGCCGCCAATGTGGAACAAGAGCGGGAGCTACCACTCGCTGGTGTCGGGCGGGGACGAGGTCGACGGGGAAGCGGCGGAGACTAGCGCATGGTGGGGCAGCACTCTGCCGCCTTGGGGCGAGGGCGAGCCCGCGTTGGGCGGCAGCCAGCCCGCGTGGGGCGGCAGCCAGCCCGCGTGGGGCGGCAGCCAGCCCGCGTGGGGCGGCAGCCAGCCCGCGTGGGGCGCCAACCAGCCGGCGTGGGGCGCGCCCGGCATCATCGACTCGGAGGCGCTCATCGCCGTGGACCTGTGCTACGTCAGGGGTGACGCCGACTCCGAGGACCTGCGCATCGCCAACATCGCCTTCAACAACCTCGATATTATTGGTGCGTATCGGAAAATACATTAAGTTTTCGTACAGCACTTCTTTGTTTGGACAAAACCTTATTTGTGTTATTAGAAAAAAATATTATTTTTCGCCTGGTTTGATTCCTTTCGGTTTCGATCGAGTTACAGCGGACTGTTAATGTCGGATTTTATCTGCCACAACACAGATGTATTTTAAACGTTTGGCATTTTGGCGCGATTGGTGCGAGATCAAAGTCTATACAACAAACAAATCAATATATACATAAAAAATGGTTGCCTGTAAAGTCGGTTTTACGGGCGAAGATTTTACGTGACAACGTCTTTTTCTCGGTAGAATATTTATTGATATGAATATAATTATTGCACAATAGGAACAAGGAATTGAATGAAAATAAGAATTGCACAAATTTTAACTATAGAAATATATTTTGTTTACTAAAACATTGTACATGTAAACTTAAACTTAACTAATTCCTATTTGAGTGATTTTGTTGAGGATAGGACGATGATAGGAGAAATATGAAATGAAAGGAAGTGTTTCTGCTGTAATGTGTCTTGCGAAAGTCAAGTCGATTTTCCAACGCCAAGAACGTTCGAGAAAGACAAAGACAGAGACACAAGCATGCGCCGATTCAATGCGCCTAATTCTCTAGTGCTGCGCGCGCGGCAGACCGATCATAGTTTGAGTGGGAGAGAGACGCAAGGCATTCGGCGGGTCTCTCTCTCGTTCGGTGACTCATCGTAACGTTACGGAGCGTTTACACTTTTTCATAAGTGACTCCCAGCCGCAACCTAATTTAAGACGTTGTCACGTCAAAAAAATATGGAAGGAGAGGCGATCCAAAGTATATTAAGGTCGGTAAGACATCTGTAACTCTTCTAGTGTTATGTATTTCTATGGGCTGCGGTAATCGCATACTATCAGAGGATCCATTTGCCTTTTTTATTCTACACATAAAAAAATACACTGGAGACAGATAATTTTATCTCTTGTTTGTCTTACTTATCTCCCCCATTTCCTCACGTCGATCACTCATATTCTCAGTATGTAATTTTTTTCTCTATCGCTCACTCAGGCGCGTATTGTGTCCAATCGTTGTATACTCATCTTTCTAGTTTTTCCTTCGTGTCCTTAATCCCGTTTGTCCAGTTATATCGCCAGCCATAAGAGTCGTTGATCGTTCAATCGTTACGATGGGTGAACAGCCAATCAGGAGACCATAGTGGAGCTGATTGGGTTCGCGCAGCGCGTGGCGGGCCCCGGGTGGCAACCACCCCCGGCGACGAGTCGCGCGACGACGACGCGCCCCCGGACCTGGAGCAGTCGCGGGACGAGCCCGACGGGCAGCATCACGAGACCCATGGACCTCGCAAGGTATTAATCAGGCACAAATGAGTGGTTGTAGATGTTGTTAAATCGAAAATCTTTTTAGATACCGCTAAATAAACCTGATGTCCATACTCTGCTCACTGTAATTAATGTATGTTTTTTTTAATGATGCTCTGAGAACAACGCTCTCATATTGGTCCTTTGATTTTTATCTATCAGTTAAATGTACTGATCAGAAATTTAGATTCGGCATCCTGATTCCATAGGAAATGATCAACAAAGTGTTCACGTTCTTATGTATTTCGGTCTGAAAAAATGCGAACGTTCGTCGTCTAATACGGACGTATACGCTAGTGTTATGGAATTTCTAATTAGAGTTTTTGATTATACGATTATATTGGAAATGGGATATTTGCGGTGGTCAGCTATAGTAGAAACTGTAGTGTTGTGCGTCGAGGTGAATGTGGCCGTTGTGGTGGCAGGAGGTGCGCACGGAGATCACGTTCGACTTCCAGCGGCTGGGCGTGGTGCTGGTGCGCGCGGGCGTGCGCGACGGCGGCGGCGTGCCCGTGGCGCGCAAGGTGGCGGCCGCCGCGCTCGCCGAGGCGCGCATACAGGCCACGCTGGGTGAGTGCGCAGCCTGACTGCCCAGCGCCTAAGCCCCACGTTCTTGTTTATCACGTAAACAATAACTTATGTTAAGTATAATCATTATAAAAACCTTCGGCCGACAACCTGCCAGCGGCGCCTACATATACAGCGTTAAACCTCGGCCATACAACTAACCGAAACCTTAGGACGCTATTTACACTTCTGTGTGGTGTACTGACAGTAATATTTGTCGCTTTAAGAGAAGTATGAATATCGACTACTTTTTATGCTCACACCACAAAGAGTTCTAAAAGTGTATGTTGAAATGGCGCGTGTGCGGCAGGCGTGTGCGGCGGGGTGAGCGTGGGCGGGTCGCTGGGCGGCGTGCAGGTGGTGTCGCTGTGCGAGGGCGCCGGCGTGCACTCGCGCGTGCTGGCCGCGGGCGCCGACCCGCCGCCGCCGGGCGCCGCCGCTCCCGCTCCCGCTGCCGCTGCCGCCTCCGCGTCTGCGCCCGCGCCTAGCGCGCTGCACTTCACCGTGCACCGCACCGTGCAGGTATCTAGATACTTTTTTGCATTTTATCAATTTTTTAAATTAAAAATGTAATCATTCTTCCATAGGAAATAATACACGTGATAGTATATACGAAATAATTAGTTACGTACAGTATAATGGTACATTACGATATTAGTGCGTTATGATGGTTACAACATGCGAGGCGGAATTTCATCCCGAGCCGAGCGCACATATATTGTGCGACGTTTTTTAACACATTTGCGAGGAAACAGAAAAAAAAATACATTTAAATAAATTCAATCTGTAAACACATTGTTGCTTTCCCGCTATTTTACTACTGACTGGCGCGGCGATTAGTTCGAAATTTGAATAGCAACAGCGCGCGAAATGGCAAATAATGCTGTTATGGAATTTGTATGGACTACAACTTAACTATTTGCTTTGGTAACACACGCGTTTTTTATGACCCGCTTTATATATTTAAAACCGGTGGAATTACATCAGCTTTACGAGCAAACGTGTTAAAAAAGTGTTAAATACGCACTCGGTCTTGTTCACACGCAATGTAATGCGGCAGGAGGGGCAGGTGCGCGTGAGCGCGTCGCTGCACGTGGCCAGCGTGTGGTACACGCACTCGGGCGCGCTGCTGCGCGAGCTGCACTCGTGCCTGGCCGAGTTCAAGCGCTGCCTGCGCGACCTGGCGCGCTCCATCCGCGCCGCCGCCGCCGGCATGGCCATCGGCCTGGTGCACCCCAGGTACCGCGCTGACAGCTCCACGACGACTAAATATTCACACGCCTCAACTTAATCCGTCAAATGTGATCCGTACAGAGGGGACTCGTTATACGGCACTTCGAGAATGTCTTCATCGACGGAGGGCGTGTCGCCGCGGCGTCGCACCGTCAGCGTCGGCGAGCCGGACGAGCCGGCGCTCGACGACGACCGGTTCATACTGAGGTACTCGCCTACACGACACGGCGCCGGTGCTAAAGTTCACTATTTTATTTATAAATAATATTTACATAGTTATTGAAGCGATTCGCTTTTTTAAAAGTGTCGCAGTGAAATGGTAAACTAGTGGCTATTGTGTGTGTCGCGCAGCGTGAGCGTGGAGCTGGAGTCGCCGGTGGTGGTGGTGCCGCGCGGCGAGGGCAGCGCGCAGGTGGCCGTGGCGCGGCTGGGCCGCATGAGCCTGGCGGCCGGCGCCAGCGGCGGCCAGCTGCGCGTGCGCGACATCTCGCTGCATACGGTCAGTGGCACGCACAGCGCGCAGGTGGCCGTGGCGCGGCTGGGCCGCATGAGCCTGGCGGCCGGCGCCAGCGGCGGCCAGCTGCGCGTGCGCGACATCTCGCTGCATACGGTCAGTGGCACGCACAGCGCGCAGGTGGCCGTGGCGCGGCTGGGCCGCATGAGCCTGGCGGCCGGCGCCAGCGGCGGCCAGCTGCGCGTGCGCGACATCTCGCTGCATACGGTCAGTGGCACGCACAGCGCGCGGGTGGCCGCGATTGCTTTACTAGAGAAACTAGGAATAAATTTATAAGTTTATTAGGGATAGTTTACGTGTTACCTATTTCTTCGATAAGAAATTACTGGGTACTATGATTTTTTTTATGAGATATGTTGTAAGATTGTGAAGTCGCATTTAATACATGTGGATTCTATGAGATTCACAGCAAATCTGCAACCTACTTAGAAACCACAGAGTGCGTTGGCGAGATGCGAGACAAGGTGTCACAGTACTCATTGATTGAACCGTCCACGCCGGGACTCGGCGGTGTGTGTGCGTGTGTGTGTGAGACGTGTGCGGTGCGCGTGCAGATGGAGGTGGAGGCGGGCGCGGGCGCGGGCGGTGGCGCGGGCGGGGGCGCGGTGTCGGCGGCGCGGCTGGCGGCCGTGTACGGCGCGGCGGCGGGCCGGCCCGTGCTGCACGACGCCGCGCTGCACCTGGCGCTGCGCCGCGCGCACGGCCCGCACGACGCGCACGATGCGCCCACGGTATGATGATACGCTGCATACAGAAACACGCCAGCCTAACTATTTACTCATAGAAATGTGGTTATTCATTTCCATAGAATATATACAATACACAGATTATGCATTGATTGAAAACATGTTTTAAAAAAACATTCAAATCAACATAATTTTGAATCATCTCCAGGCAAATGCGTCATCTGTATACCAAACTAAAATAATCAGAATATATCATCTACATCGGTCTGAAATGTTTCTTATAATAAAATATCTCAAATAAATGTTTCATATATTCAAATAAATGTTCCTTAGACTCGCATCTGTAACATTCAACCTTTTTTAACATAGTGTTTTAAAATTCACTTTTATTATCGTAATGTTTGGTTCGGTACCTGATTGATACTGCGCGCGTAACGAGGGCGGTGTTCGCCGGCAGTGGGAGGTGACAGGCTCGGTGGTGGGCGGGCTGCAGGTGACGGCGTGCCGGCAGCAGTACGAGCAGGTGCTGGAGACGGTGCGCTGGGTGCTGGCCGCGCCGCCGCAGCCGCACGACCAGCCGCAGCCGCAGCCGCAGCCGCAGCCACAACCACAGCCACAGCCGCAGCCGCAGCCACAGCCGCAGCCGCAGCCGCAGCACCCGCCGCAACTCCAACCCAGGCCCAGCCGCCGCTCGCAGACCTTCTACACAGGTAAGTGGAACATAAGGGACCAAAATCAACTAAACATTTAAAGAGCTCAATTGATGTGACTATCGCTATTTCCATTTTTTAAATATGTTAAATATAATGTATTTTAAAAAGTTTTCAAATAAAACAAAGTCCGTTAAAAACACAAATGAGTCTTTTTTTTCTCGAAAATCTTTATTTTAAAGTAGTATATTTTTGATGTAACGCATATACTTTTTATTAAACTTAATAGGAGATCTTACACCTCTGTGATAAATTTATATGAACATAAAAAATAAAAGACAGTGCATTAAGGAAACTGTGCAAACACTTGATTTCAAATAACATGTCAGGGAAAAATTGTTCTATAAACAACGTGCTGGGCCATGTTACTTTTGTTTTGTTAAATAAAAAAAAATCTTACATTTACATCAATTAGTCTAACCCAAAGTAAGTTTTATAAGGCTTGTGTTATGGGAACTAAGGTAACGGATAGATATACATATAATATACATATATGAATATTTTTGATAGAAATATATATTAACAACCATAACTAAAATACAAATGCTTGCATTCATCACACAATCGTCTGCCCCTACCGAGAATAGAACCTTTACTACGGAGGTCGTTAAATCGTCGGTCGTAAATTGTTACCGCGTTTTCGCTGCACCTTCGAAGAACCCTTAGTTGACCGTAGGAATTCCACTTAGTTCTTCTCTTGAATTTAACACAATTCGTACAAATAACAAGATAAGTTTCTTGCGCCCATTCTTCTTATCAGCTAAAAATACGTCCTGAATAGGCGGTAGGAAAAAAAATTTGGGCGATTCAAAAGAGCTTTCTATAAAGTCGTATTTGAATAAAGTTAATTTTGGTGTGATTTGATTTGATAACAAAGTGAAAGCGCGGAACGCGTTTAAGTCTGTCTGTCAATGTCGCGTCAGTCTAGCCACCACGTTGCAACTATCTACTAGGTTTTTGGCGTAGATATATAATAATATTTATTTAATAATAACTTCTATAGTCAATATTACATTTTTTTTAGCTTAACATACACGTATTATAATAACTGTGAACATACCTGAACTAGGATTAACCTGTATCTCAGGCTTGTAATTACAAATAATGAATTGGACACATAATCAAATGCAAAATGTATATTATATCTGATTAATAACTAAATTTAACAAATTAAGAAAGAGATAAAAATATAAATAAAAATACAAATTATTTGGTAACTATAGTTTCTCTGTATCGTCATACGGCATAACTTGAAGTGCTTCTTGAAGAAGTATTTTAGCTTTATGATAGGTACAATTAAACATACATAGCTTGGCGTTTAATCTATTACATAGAAAAGGTCCCAGGAATACATAAAATCTGGCCAAGAAAGTATGCTTAATGATATAACATTACTGTACTGTTTAAATAAAACTGCGTCCCCTGTAATCGGTTTTGCGGTGACGAGTGGTGAGGTGAGTGCGTAGTTGAGGGAGCGAGCGGGAGTGTGTAGCGTGCGGTGCGTGCGCAGTGCGGCTGGAGGTGCGCGCGGCGCGCGTGCAGCTGGTGGGCGACCTGGGCGCGGGCGCGCGCAGCGTGGTGGAGCTGGCGCTGCGCGACTTCGCGCTGCGCTACCGCGCGCTGCGGCCCGCCGAGACCGAGCTGCAGGTCTTGTCCCCTTGCTTTTGTTTACACCACTCGTTTGTGCTTCGAATCTAATATCATACTGACGGTTCATTGAATAGCGATACTATCTTTAATACACAAACGAAATATCCTTTTTTTTTGGTCAACTTGATGCCTTTAGTTTGATAGTTATTAACAGTGTATAAAGTCTATTAACCTATTGAGAGATGAACAATCTAGTTATTTTTTTTATTTGTTCGCTTGCAAAGTCGCCTGTCCCATATATAAAATAATTACCAAGATTTCGCTGCACACATATGACGTGTTGTAATAAAATTACCACATTTTATGTTTAGAAATAATTTATTGAATGATGATTTTTTTTTAAATCTACCTGTCCGTAACCAAATTGAATCGGTTTTGGACAATTATGAACCGAGCATAAGAGCGGCGAGGTGCGCAGGTGTCGCTGCGGTCGCTGACGATGGAGGACGTGCGGCTGCCGCCGGGCGCGCGGCACCGCGTGCTGCTGGCGCCGGCCACCGCGCCCGCGCCGCGCGCCTCCTTCCTGTCCGCGTCCTGCCCCGCGCTGCCCGCGCTGCCCGCGCTGCCCGCGCTGCCTGCCCGCACGCCCGCCCGTCCGCAACCGCGGCCGCGTGCCGCCTCGCTGCCCGCGCGCCTGCAGCCCGTGCAGGTACCTCCTCCTGTCTGCTGCCTACCCCGCTCTGCCCGCGCTACCTAAATATATGTTGGATACTCTACTAATAATGCTTTTTTATAACATATTACCAGATTTCATTCTATATTATTACACACTACTCAATTGTTGTTATATAACTATTTATCTCTTTCATGTAATCAACTATGAAACTATAGGTTTATAAGTATTTCTTGTTATTATAATATTATCCGATTGTAACTGTTCGTTCCTAAACAAATAAATAAAAAAAATTGGTTGTCTTTAGAACTCCGTCTACTGCCGATATTTGAACGTGACAACGTCTATTACATGGTAATTTTTTCTGGGTGCAATGAAATTATTTAAAATAAAGTAATGTATAACATTTATATTTTTATTTAATAGTTTGTTTAAATTTTCTGCTTCTGAAGTTATACATAAATTAATTATTATGAGTAATGTGCACTTGCACACTAACGTTTCCGAGTATGCCTGCGGGCGCTCTAGGGGTGGGGGTAAAGTAGGCGTAGACTCCGTGTGGCGTTAGATTCGGCCGTTACGGTGTTTTCGAGAATGACTCCACGCCGTACCAATTTAATAGACGTTGTCACGTCAAAAATTGTTAGCAAAAAAATTCGGTCGCTGGTATAAAAACAAACTGGTTCATGATACATGTACGGCGCCATAACGGTTTGCAGAGCTCACGAAGCAAGCGCAGCAGCCGGTGCGGCCTCACGCCGCCGTCGTCGCCGGAGGGTGAACGCGCGGGCGAGAGCGCGCCGCCCGGCGGGAACCTCGTATTTGTCAGCGTGCACACGCGGGACCCTAACCACCCCCACTTCCACGACAAATACGATAAGGTAAAAGTAGCCTATGTATAATTTTACATTTATTTATATATGTTCGCACATGTTTTCATTAGGGAGTAATTGAATTGACAGTTGTATATGTTAATATATTTATCTGATGAACAAAAATTGCCTTTAACTTAGTAACGTCGATATAATTTATTTATCAACATCTAATATTCTCGACTTCTTCAAAGAGCTACTTAATTTCAGCATGAAGTGCTCGTGCAACTAATAGATTGGATTTTTTAAATGTAAACGTATTGACGTGCACGTACGCAGATTACTCGTGCGACGACGATAGAGCTGAACAGCCTGCGGCTGGTGGTGAGCGTGGACAGCTGGGTGACGGTGCTGGACTTCTTCGGCGTGGCCGGCGAGCCGCCCGACGAGCCGCCCCGCCGCCCGCCCAACCCCGCGCCCGCCCCCGCCCCGCCCGGTCAGACATGCGCTATTTTTATCATGTTATGTGGATGATTTTACAATATATTACATAGGATTTCATCTGAATATTTTATTTTTTTTAAACATGATATTTTAACTACTTCCTGCCCGCCTGATGGTAAGTGATGATAGTCGCCTATAATACATGTGGTATCCTTTGACAAAAGCGCAAATCTGCAATTGTCAAAAAGTGATATAAGATGTAACATCACAGTATTCATAAACAAAACAGTGAAGTTTTAACTGCAATAAAATAGTGCAGTGTTTTGTCGGTAAGTAGTACTCACCGTCAAATGGTTTTGATGCACAAACGCACACCGCTAACTCTTTCGGCTGGCTGTGCTCGGCATTATTTTAGTGAGTTGTATTGAAACATAGTGATACAGCAATATGAATCAGTGTGGTGGTGGTGGTGACGTGTAGACGCGTGCCGGGGCGCGCAGTGGGGCCACACGCGCACGGAGCTGAGCGTGGTGTCGCTGAGCGTGGTGGTGGTGCGCGGCGGCGCGGAGTGGGTGCGCGCGCGCGCGGGCGGCGGGCGCGCGGTGGCGGGCGCGTGCGCGTGCGGCCCGCGCTGCCCGCGCGCGTACGTGCGCGCCGAGCTGCGCTCCGTGCGGCTGGCCGACCTGGCGCGCCGCACCGCGCACTGGCGCCACCTGCTGCGCACGCGCTGCGACCGCGCGCTGCGCCTGCACTACTCCAGGTATTTTCGTCCTCGCTACTTTCTTCACGCGCGCACGTGCGCGCCGAGCTGCGCTCCGTGCGGCTGGCCGACCTGGGCGCCGCACCGCGCACTGGCGCCACCTGCTGCGCACGCGCTGCGACCGGCGCGCTGCGCCTGCACTACTCCAGGTATTTTCGTCCTCGCTACTTCTTCACGCGCGCACGTGCGCGCCGAGCTGCGCTCCGTGCGGCTGGCCGACCTGGCGCGCCGCACCGCGCACTGGCGCCACCTGCTGCGCACGCGCTGCGACCGCGCGCTGCGCCTGCACTACTCCAGGTATTTTCGTCCTCGCTACTTTCTTCACGCGCGCACGTGCGCGCCGAGCTGCGCTCCGTGCGGCTGGCGACCTGGCGCGCCGCACCGCGCACTGGCGCCACCTGCTGCGCACGCGCTGCGACGCGCGCGCTGCGCCTGCACTACTCCAGGTATTTTCGTCCTCGCTACTTTCTTCACGCGCGCACGTGCGCGCCGAGCTGCGCTCCGTGCGGCTGGCCGACCTGGCGCGCCGCACCGCGCACTGGCGCCACCTGCTGCGCACGCGCTGCGACCGCGCGCTGCGCCTGCACTACTCCAGGTATTTTCGTCCTCGCTACTTTCTTCGGTGGCTATCATTTTGTACATCGCCGCAGTATCACATTATCAGCCGTTGTTCTGTTAATCTATACTAATATTATAAAGAAGTAAAGTTTGTGTGTTTGTATATTTGTTAAATTGTAAGGGGTAATCTCGGGATCTACTGAACCGATTTTAAAAATTCTTTCACCAATAGAAAGCCACATTATTGCTGAGTGTCATAGGTTAAATAAAAAACCGAAAAATAAAAAGGCTTTTACGTGGTAGTCCGTTTGGCAAAGTAAATGGGTGAAAAAACGGGTAGCGTACGAAGCGCGATGGCTTCGGGTTTAATTCGGTTCGCGTTCGTGCTCGCTTCGGGGATATTAGTATTATGCCCAACGAAGTGGGCATGGGTTAGCTAGTTGTCTATAAAATTCCAAATTCACATCTAATGACCCAAAAATACGTCTCCTGGTTGCGAGTGTAAGAATGTCGCATGATCAGTGTAGTCGCGCGCCAGGTCGGCCAGCGAGCGGCCACAGAGCATTATCATCAATGGCTTCGATAGAATATCACATAACACAATTTAAAAAAATATTTTGTTATTCATTATCATATTTTTGTTAGTTATAAATAAAAAAGATGGAATTGAGGACGTAATGTGCATGTTTGATTATTTTCGACAAATGTTTTATGATTTCAAAATATTAACCAGGTTTGTTTTATGATTTGAAAAACAAAAATGTTGTTTACGCGTGCGCCAGAAGTGACGCTACAGACGCGGAGTTGCAGATCTCGTGCGGCGCGGCGTCCGCCGTGTACCGGCGCGCGCTGCACCTCGCGCTGCACGAGCTCTTCGGAGAGTTTCGCATGTTGCGCGCCGTGTTGCTGCGCGCCAGGCGCAAGGTTTGTATGTCGTAATGTTGTAAATAGTGAAGTTTTCGTGATGATTTTCTCTTCAGAAGCCACTTTTTAATCCACAAATCTATTTTTATGGGTAACATGATTGTTCTGATATATTGGTATGCCATTTCCTCTAATTAAACCTCGACTGTAATTGTTGCATTTCTGATATACTATGACTGCCGCTTAATCCATAAAAAAAGAGTTTTCCAAAATCTTAAGAGCAACGCTGTTACTTTTTTAGAGTCATCATAGGTAGGACCGATGCCGCTTTAGTGCCATATGTAATATGGTAATTAAATTGAATTACTTTATGTTAAATGCAGTTTTTGACGACAAAACTAATTGTTCTACATACATACATACATAGGAGGCGCGATAAGCACGTTAAACAGACACTGTAAACTACAAAGAACCCCTACCTTCTCGGGGTATGAGTAAGCATCGATTCACAATGGGAGCATGCACGGGCTAGGCGTGCGCTAGGATCTAGCGTATGAGGATACTCTCCTTACTGATGACGAGAATACTATAAAAAAGATTTTGCAAATGTTGTATAGATAGGATTCTAGCACATGTTACGCACACCTGTTGTACATGTTACGCGTCGATGTCAATGCCGTGTCTCGGGCAGGTGGCGCTGGGCGGCGGCGCGGAGGGCGCGGGCGGCGGCGGCGACGCCGGCGACGGCGGGCGCGTGCGCCTCGTGCTGGACGTGGGGCCCGCCGAGGTGGTGGTGCCGGCGGCGCCGCGCGCGCCGCACGCGCTGCGCCTGCGGCTCGCCGCGCTGCACGTCGACACGCACTTCTCCGCGCACGGTACGCACGCCACGTGACGTGCAATCGAAACCCGTATTTTTACTAATTTCGTATTGTGCTTCTATCTGTACTGACAACGAAACAAATAAATAATTGATACGTCACAACTTTCCCTTAACATTTTTTAAACATGTTAGTTTTATTTTTTGTTTCGATTTTATATTTGAAAATAAGTTGTTCTTTTCACCTTATAAAATGAAAAAAAAGTAGTTTATTTGTTAGAACTTAAATTTCATAAAACTTTGCAATTTAAATGTGATTTCTTATGAGTACGCGGACATTACATTTGATTATACTACATTAGACGACCCTCTAACCTCTCATGGCCCTATAATCTATTCATGTGACACTGCGTCCTAATACTGTCTCCAATGACACTGCATCCCTTTCTCCATTCGGGGGTGGACAAACACATGAATGTTTCCAGTTCTCCCCGCAGTCATCGTGTGCTCACTGTTGGTGTACGGTGGCTTCGTCTTCCTTCAAATCCTTCGGGCTACTGCTTTGTCCTCTCTGCGCCTCTATTATCAATCCCATTTATTGCACCGATGCGTCCCTACAAGGTCGTAGTAGTATATCGGACGATCGAATCGACGAGTGACATTAGACAGCGACAGTGACATGGCGAGATGTGAATGTGAAGTGGTGTTGTGTCGCGCAGAGTGGGCGGGCGGCGCGGCGGAGCGGCTGGCGGTGCGCACGGTGCGGCTGGAGGGCGCGTCGCTGTGGGCGGCGCGCGCGGCGGGCGGCGACGCGCACGACGCGCACGACGGCCCGCTGTTGCACGCGCCCGCGCCGCTCGTGTTCGTGATCGAGGCCAACCTCACGCGGCGCTGCCCCGCCGGTACGCGCGCACCTACACCTACACTCACACCTTTTTTTTTTGGCGGGGGAGGGGGAAATGCGACCTTATGCACCATGGCATCGCACTGGCAAGGCGCGGCTGTGTGTGGGGCTCTCCGGTCATAGAGGACCGGCCTACCCACTAAAACCCCCCCAAGCTCTCCAGGCCCATACGGGGCGCTCGAATTACGGATCTGCCTGAACCAGCGGGCCGTCGGTGCCGTACTCCCGCACCTCGAAGCTTGGCTCCACGGGAAGGAGGAGGTCACCTACCGATTGACTCAGATACTCACCGGTGAGTATCTATGTCAAATAGGACGGGAGGGATCGACACATTGTCACCACTGCTCAACCGACCTCGACTCGGCCCAGCACACGCTGGCGGAGTGCCCCGCGTGGCCTCCGAGCGCCGAGTCTTGGTCGCAGAGATCGGGCGAGATCTGTCTCCGCCGGCATTGATTGCGGCAATGCTGGCGGACGAGGGAGGTTGGAGGGCTGTGGCCTCCTTCTGTGAAGCAGTAATGCTCCAGAAGGAGGCGCCAGCGGGGTCGGGAGATGGCCGATCCCGCTCGAAGAAGGCGGCGCCGGGCTCGGTAGCACAGCTGCGGCGCCGCCGCGGGTCGCCGGCGGGCGCGAGGAAGTCGCGACCGCTACGGCGACCCGGGATGGACCACGCCTCTTCCGTGGCCGGGAGGCGTCGTCGGTGGAGGCGACCTGGGGAGGTAGTGTAGCCTCCCCCGAGGAGGGCTCCCCTGTATCGACGGTGGAGCGGAGGCTGGGGGTTCCCGGAAGTAGCTCGGTGTTCTCGGGGGCTCCCTACATACCTGAGGAAGGCCATTCCTAAGGTTTTTAGTGGGTAGGCCTCCCCCTTCTGGGGAGGTGAGTCCCACATAACTGCCGGCTTACCACAGCCGGGGTATGCAATTCAATGCATTTTCCTCAGGGAAAAAAAAGGCCCATACGGAGCACATAGCGGGTGCGCTTTCGCGATTCGACCGCCATGTACCCCGGGGACGGCTCGACCAAGAACTGGTCGAGCCACCGCCAAAGGAGGGAGTGTCCGAGAACCCCTGGACAGTCCCCAGACAGAGAGACTCCACCACGGCGTGCGCGCTTAGCCGGACGCGCACGCAGCCTCACGGTAGGGTCACAGACGGGCAACACCGCGCTTGCGTGTGCCCGCCTTCGCCTACCAATCCGTCTGCACCTACACTCACACCTACTCCATCTATCCAACTTCTATTTAATTACGAACGCATAGAGTTCAACTCCATTGGCAATCTATAATTGGTGTGGTACAATCCAGGACAAAGCTACATGGAATCCTTGGTTTGACAGTGACTCATCCAACCTTACTAGAAAGCTTTTAGTTTCTGCTTTCCGATTACGATCTGGACATGTTCCAACAAACAAGTTTTATCTTGTTGTTGTGATATCCTCACCTTTGTGCGATAACCAGCTGTGTTCCAGGATAGATGATGTTTATCACATGTTGTTGGAATGTGCCTGAAACTCTTAGCTAAGAGAAAGACTTCTCGTGAGAATGTATTTGGCTAATGACAATATAAATTGTTTGCTGACGGAACCATTGTCCAGCTTAGCCATAAAATTATACATGTTTGTTTGCTTGTCCTTTGAGGAGGCAAACTAATATTTTTGTGTATAACAATTGTGTATGTTATGTAAATATGTGATTATTTCTATGAGGCTTATATGTTCACCCAAAGTGTTAAAAGCCTCGTTAAAAATTATGAAAAAAAAAATTACAGTATAATTTTGAAAACTAACAGATGTACATAATGAAAATGTCTGTCTTTTTATCTCTCTGTGACATAATTGCTACATTCAAATGTCAAAGGTGCGGTTGAAAATTTGCTGTTAGCGCTTGTGTGTTGTTTTCGTATAAATGTATTAATGTATGTACTTGAAAAATGCTATTTTAAACAAAATAATACTTATTTTTAATAAATAAACTGATCCGTTAACATTTGTATATGTCATTTTTGTAAAATCATTGTTTTTAATAGACTTCCTAGTAAGTGCGTACGGTTAACGTACACAATGGATTTATCAGTACTAAAGGTCTTTCTTAATCAATGAATAAAACAGAAAAATTAAAATAGTTCTGTCTAGTTGCACTTGAGTTAATAAAGAATGACCACCGGCCCCGGCCCGGCAGTGCCGGACGTGTCGACGCGCTGCACGCTGGCCACGCTGGAGTGCGCGCTGAGCGCCGCGCACTACCGCCTCGTGCGCGCCGTGCTCGCGCACAACCTGGCCGCGGGGCCCGCCGCGCCGCCCGCCCTGCAGCCCGCCCCGCCCGCCCCGACCGCCCCGCCCTGCGGACAGGTGATGAAACATACTTAGTCTATTCCAAATCAAAATTAACTTTAGTCAAATATGACTTTATAGAAATCTCTTTTAAATCGTCCAATTTTTTCCCCTATGTATTTTTTAGCTGATAAGAAAAATGGGCGCGAGAAACTTATCAGTTTTATCAAAAATAATAATAACATTTACAATTTACTTCAAATCAACACCAAGCATTGGCATCATTTAAATAATCATTGACTTTGTAATAGCCCTTACTCATGAGCGTCTTTTTAACGTGTACCTTGAACTTATGAAAAGGCAATTCAGCTACATTATGTGGAATCTTGTTATAAAAATGTATACATTTGCCCACAAACGAACCTCTATTTTTTTTTAGCCTGTACGTTGGAACGGCAAGTTTATTTTTATTTGTGCATTTGAAAGTTCTTGTTGTGAACTATGTTCAGGTCGCAATGGAACAAGGAATGTCTGCCGCGCGACAGGCGCGGGTGACGAGCTCGCTGAAGCTGGAGCTGCAGGACGTGCGCGTGCGGCTGGAGCCGGCGCGGGCGGCCGGCGCGCTGGCCTGCGTCAACTTCATCCGCTCGCGGCTGCTGCTCGAGACCAACGAGGACGGCGGCACCGACGTGGACCTCGTGTCGCAGGTAAACTGGCTTTTCACCGATACCGACCTAACTAACCAGTCGAGAACCTACACGTTGCGACGCGCACGTATACCGCTTTACTTGCTCTCACTGCGCTTGCGCAATTAAATAACCTCACGCTTCCTAGTTATTGCTAATTCTTCTTGTGCTTTTCACTCTTGTATTTGTTGCGTATATATATTAAATTGTGTGTTGTGAACTTATGTGAAATATTGTGGACGTATACATTTTTTAACTGTGAGTAAGACATTTCTATTGCACATCTCCTGTACTCACCACCAGCAACCACACACTAAACTCCCACCGATATACGTATGAATGAATAGACATTTATTTGACACTCATACATAGTCCAATTATAAACAATAAAAAAAAATACAAATAATGAGAAAAAAATACAAACACAGATGCGATCTTGACACACGAGACAACAAACCCTTATCGGAGCCCATTCGTTGGCCAAACGAGCAATGATTAGAGCCAATAAAAAAAAATAAACATTGACATTAAACTGTGACATTGACATAAAAACAACAAATATTACTACTACTACTTAACCTATAGATTTTACCTAATTAATATAAATTTTAATTACCATACCATACCTAATAAAGCATAATTATTTAACCACTACAATTTAATTTAAATTTAAAATTTACGTTCCACAAGAACAACAATAAACACCCGCTCAAACTGCATTTCTGTAAAGGTACTGTGTGCCACGAGTAAAACTTACTTCGCAAGTAAAGTCTCTGTACATGTATATATCCTAGTGATTGGTTTGTGAGATGGTGTGGTTACTGCGGCCGGCAGGAGATCCTGGTGAGCGACCTGCGGTTCGAGCAGGAGCCGGCCAACAAGCGCGGCAACGTGTTCACCAACATCGTGCAGCCCATGCCCGAGCGGCGGCACGCCGTGCAGGCCGAGGTGCACGCCAGGTACGACATACCCGCCGAGGTGCACGCCAGGTACGACATACCCGCCGAGGTGCACGCCAGGTACGTAGGGGTAGGTAGGGAACTCAACCCAGTATGACATTGGTCGCAGGAAGAGCGGCGAGTGCTGGGCGTACACGGTGCTGGTGAACAACATGCGGCTGATGGCCATCCTGGACTGGTGGGAGGCCGTGGGGCACTTCCTGGCGCAGCCGCCGCTCGACGATTACGACGAGCCCCCGCCGAGGTACAATACCACACCTTCACAGGTTCCGTATAATGGCCTTCGAATTGGGAGGGTCTTGTCGATTCCGCCACGTACCGAAAAGTATATATATATATATATATGTCGCAGCCAACTGGTTAAAATAGCCGTTGAATCAAACAGCTAGCCCTTTGACTGAACAACGCCATTCAATCACACGTCTATACATCCTTTAGCCGACTTGTTGATTGCAACATTCAACATTACAGCTAGACGACGCTTAGCCAACTGGTTAACGTTTTGAACGTTTTGAGCAACCCAAATATTCAATTAATAAGCTAACGTATGGTTGAATAGCGTTGTTCAGTCAAAGGTTTCTGATTGAAGGGCTATCTTAACCAGTTGGTTGCGACATTTATATAATGAAAGTAACTTTCATTATACTCTGTCCATTATATTATTTTCTTTTTGACAGTTTAAGATATTTTGAAATCAGTGATGAACTCGCAAGTTACCGATTCGATTAAAACAGAATATCGATTTTATTTAAGAAGAACTTTTAATCGATTTAATGCAGCGATTATTATTTTTATTATAAATATTAAATTCGTTTATCTGGTTTTTTCAAATACATGAAATAAATTGTCATATATTGTCTATGGGGTTGTCTAGGCAACGTGAGTTGTGAGGAGTGACGTAAGATTGTATGTGTCATTAAATACGGCTACGCTACGCCGTTTGGTTGTCATTTGCCATACAACGCTTGTATCACATTCATTGCTTTCATTGTGTATTGTTTTACAATATAATAAGTTGAGTTGAGTATTTATATTCCTCCTTATCAATACGTACAGTCTACAGTAGAGCTTAATTAAGTTCTCAATATGCCGAAAGGAACTGTGTTAAAAGGGCAATCGAGGGAGTTTGTGAGACGCCTTCATGAATACTTTGAGAAGGAATGTCAAAATGGTGAACCGCTACTACCAATATCGCAGGTTCGCAACCGTGTTGCTGCCGCCTTAGGAATTAAGTATTCCAACAGTCACAAAAATTGCTAAAGAAGCCTACGGCAGTAGTGGTATGCAGAGTAATAAACTGTCTTCACCGAAAAAAAAGCTCCGACTCTGTAAAGTTACAAACATTGATGATTTCGATGCCGATGCTATTCGTCGTCATATATACGCGTACTATCAACGTAAAGAAATCCCAACTGTAAGAAGAATGGTAATTTCACTGAGAGACAGTGGTTTGTACCGTGGCCAAAAATCTTCGCTAGGTAAAGTGCTAAGAAAAATTGGATTTTTTTACAGAAAGTCTGATAAGAGAAAAATTTTATTGGAACGCCATGATATAGCGCTGGCTCGCTGTGATTTTCTAAGGAAAGCTAAACAAATCGAAGACTGGTCGAATGTGGTTTTCACTGACGAAACTTGGCTCAATGCTAATCATACAATATCGAGATCGTGGACTGACGACACTGCAGCATCTACTTCGGCTGTGCCTATAGGCAAGGGCGAACGCCTTATAGTTTGCCACGCAGGCAGTGCAAAAGGATTTGTAACAGATGCTTTGCTAACTTTTAAATCAAAAAATCTGGTGACTATCACGAAGAGATGAATGCAGAAGTATATGAAAGTTGGTTTAGGGAAATGTTGACGCTACTAGAAGAACCTTCAATTATATTTATAGACAACGCGCCCTATCATTCGCGGCAAATAAATAAAAAGCCAACGCAAAGCAGTACCAAAGACCAAATTGTTAACTGGCTTCGTGATAATGGTGAGGATGTGACTGATACATTGTTGAAAGCGGAGCTGATAAGAATTTTAAATTCGAAACGTATACCTAAAAATACGTCGTCGATGAAATGGCTGCGGAATATGGACATACTGTCATTAGAATCCCACCGTATCACTGTCAGTATAATGCCATCGAATTGATATGGGCACAAATTAAAGGGAAGGCAGCAAGAAATAACACAACGCCGCCGTTTACAGCAAATAAAATGTTGCAGTTATTAACTAGCGCGTGTGGTGATGTGACGCCTGAAAACTGGGCGAGTGTTGTACAGAGGACAAAAAAATTAATAATGTCTGATTGGGATCGAGATGTTGCAATTGATAACACATGATGGCACAAGAATTGGTTATTTATGTAACAGAGGACTCAACTGACGAGTCTAGTGTAATTTACGAAGAAGAATCTGATGAATCTATGTAATAAATAATGTAAATAAATTTACTTGTTTAATTTTTATATTATATATTTGGCGAATTACCCAATTGGGGTAATTCGCCAAATATATAAAATTTTGCCTAATTTCCTTGGCATGTGTAAAACTTTATTTTTTCGTATATTTCTGATCCATTTAAGAAAGTTTTCCTTTTTCTCTCTTAAATGGATCAGAAATATATGAAAAAATAAAGTTTTACACATGCCAAGTAAATTAGGCAAAATTTTATATTTTTGGCGAATTACCAATTACCTAGCTAGTTTGTTAAAAAAATGGTATGTATGTGATTTTCTAAGTATTCTTGATCATAATTCTTGATTTAAACTTGACGTAGATGTTATTAACTACATATGCGTTTTAATATTAAAAAATTCACATACCTATAAATAATGTAAGGTAGCTGTCGAGAAGGAAATAAATAAATTTACAAATATTTTTTGATGAAGACAATTTATCGATTTATCTGATTTCAAGAACTGCTTATTGTCTGTGGTAGTTTGTTATGCACAGAGCACTTCACTATGTGGGCGTTACCCGTCTAGAAAGTATATTATTACTGTAGTACTATAATTTGAAAATAGAAACAATATTTCATACGCGCGATCTGTCAAAAAGAAAATAACATAATGGACAGAGTATAATATTTGTTAGAGGTTTATTATAATATAACCTTCATGTTGATGCGAGTTATAGCAGTTGACGAAACGTTAAAAAAATAAATTTATGGCTTTTTAATGTCGAGGTTCAATTTGCAGTCCACCTGTCATGTAAAGAAAAATATAACTTATTTATTATTTATTTTTACATATTTCTTTTTTTTTTTGAAGATTTTAACATTATTACTTAAATGAATTATTAAATTCCATTTTATTTAAATTCACTAAAAAGAATTGATTTGTGTATAAATTTATTGTTATTTGTTCAGTAATTGTTGTACGTCTGTACGTGTACAGGGAATACACGACGCAAGCCGCGGGCGCAGGGCGGTCGCAGACCGAGCTCAAACTGAACATCACCGACTCCCAGCTGGTGCTGGTGGAGGACCCGGCGCTCTGGGACTCCAACGCGGTCATCCTGCGGGTACCTACTCACTGTTTTCTTAATTTAATCCATTAATTTGTGTTTTTTTTTATAATACTAGATTACCTTGATTCGTTTGTGATAGTAAATGCTGCCTGCAGACGTCCGGCTTCTTGGTGTGGAACTCAGATTCAGAAGCTTGAGTGATTTGTTTCTCTCTTTGGAACTGGATGTAGTGTAGATGTGAATGTCGTTTGCAGAGCACCACGGTGGTGACGTACCGCGCCAGCGACGTGGCGCGGCCCGTGTGGTGCGAGCTCAGCGAGTTGGAGGTGTTCTCGTGCGTGCTGGGGCTGGAGGAGGAGACGGCGCTGGCCATCGTGGAGCCCGCCGCGCTCACCGCCTCGCTGTGCGCCGCGGCCGTGCTGCACGTCAGTACCGCCCACGGCCAGCTGCCCAGCAGCTGGACGTGCTCTCGTGCGTGCTGGGGCTGGAGGAGGAGACGGCGCTGGCCATCGTGGAGCCCGCCGCGCTCACCGCCTCGCTGTGCGCCACGGCCGTGCTGCACGTCAGTACCGCCCACGGCCAGCTGCCCAGCAGCTGGACGTGCTCTCGTGCGTGCTGGGGCTGGAGGAGGAGACGGCGCTGGCCATCGTGGAGCCCGCCGCGCTCACCGCCTCGCTGTGCGCCACGGCCGTGCTGCACGTCAGTACCGCCCACGGCCAGCTGCCCAGCAGCTGGACGTGCTCTCGTGCGTGCTGGGGCTGGAGGAGGAGACGGCGCTGGCCATCGTGGAGCCCGCCGCGCTCACCGCCTCGCTGTGCGCCGCGGCCGTGCTGCACGTCAGTACCGCCCACGGCCAGCTGCCCAGCAGCTGGACGTGCTCTCGTGCGTGCTGGGGCTGGAGGAGGAGACGGCGCTGGCCATCGTGGAGCCCGCCGCGCTCACCGCCTCGCTGTGCGCCGCGGCCGTGCTGCACGTCAGTACCGCCCACGGCCAGCTGCCCAGCAGCTGGACGTGCTCTCGTGCGTGCTGGGGCTGGAGGAGGAGACGGCGCTGGCCATCGTGGAGCCCGCCGCGCTCACCGCCTCGCTGTGCGCCGCGGCCGTGCTGCACGTCAGTACCGCCCACGGCCAGCTGCCCAGCAGCTGGACGTGCTCTCGTGCGTGCTGGGGCTGGAGGAGGAGACGGCGCTGGCCATCGTGGAGCCCGCCGCGCTCACCGCCTCGCTGTGCGCCGCGGCCGTGCTGCACGTCAGTACCGCCCACGGCCAGCTGCCCAGCAGCTGGACGTGCTCTCGTGCGTGCTGGGGCTGGAGGAGGAGACGGCGCTGGCCATCGTGGAGCCCGCCGCGCTCACCGCCTCGCTGTGCGCCGCGGCCGTGCTGCACGTCAGTACCGCCCACGGCCAGCTGCCCAGCAGCTGGACGTGCTCTCGTGCGTGCTGGGGCTGGAGGAGGAGACGGCGCTGGCCATCGTGGAGCCCGCCGCGCTCACCGCCTCGCTGTGCGCCGCGCGCCGTGCTGCACGTCAGTACCGCCCACGGCCAGCTGCCCAGCAGCTGGACGTGCTCTCGTGCGTGCTGGGGCTGGAGGAGGAGACGGCGCTGGCCATCGTGGAGCCCGCCGCGCTCACCGCCTCGCTGTGCGCCGCGGCCGTGCTGCACGTCAGTACCGCCCACGGCCAGCTGCCCAGCAGCTGGACGTGCTCTCGTGCGTGGGGGGCTGGAGGAGGAGACGGCGCTGGCCATCGTGGAGCCCGCCGCGCTCACCGCCTCGCTGTGCGCCGCGGCCGTGCTGCACGTCAGTACCGCCCACGGCCAGCTGCCCAGCAGCTGGACGTGCTCTCGTGCGTGCGGCTGGAGGAGGAGACGGCGCTGGCCATCGTGGAGCCCGCCGCGCTCACCGCCTCGCTGTGCGCCGCGGCCGTGCTGCACGTCAGTACCGCCCACGGCCAGCTGCCCAGCAGCTGGACGTGCTCTCGTGCGTGCTGGGGCTGGAGGAGGAGACGGCGCTGGCCATCGTGGAGCCGCCGCGCTCACCGCCTCGCTGTGCGCCGCGGCCGTGCTGCACGTCAGTACCGCCCACGGCCAGCTGCCCAGCAGCTGGACGTGCTCTCGTGCGTGCTGGGGCTGGAGGAGGAGACGGCGCTGGCCATCGTGGAGCCCGCGCGCGCTCACCGCCTCGCTGTGCGCCGCGGCCGTGCTGCACGTCAGTACCGCCCACGGCCAGCTGCCCAGCAGCTGGACGTGCTCTCGTGCGTGCTGGGGCTGGAGGAGGAGACGGCGCTGGCCATCGTGGAGCCCGCCGCGCTCACCGCCTCGCTGTGCGCCGCGGCCGTGCTGCACGTCAGTACCGCCCACGGCCAGCTGCCCAGCAGCTGGACGTGCTCTCGTGCGTGGGGGGCTGGAGGAGGAGACGGCGCTGGCCATCGTGGAGCCCGCCGCGCTCACCGCCTCGCTGTGCGCCGCGGCCGTGCTGCACGTCAGTACCGCCCACGGCCAGCTGCCCAGCAGCTGGACGTGCTCTCGTGCGTGGGGGGCTGGAGGAGGAGACGGCGCTGGCCATCGTGGAGCCCGCCGCGCTCACCGCCTCGCTGTGCGCCGCGGCCGTGCTGCACGTCAGTACCGCCCACGGCCAGCTGCCCAGCAGCTGGACGTGCTCTCGTGCGTGCTGGGGCTGGAGGAGGAGACGGCGCTGGCCATCGTGGAGCCCGCCGCGCTCACCGCCTCGCTGTGCGCCGCGGCCGTGCTGCACGTCAGTACCGCCCACGGCCAGCTGCCCAGCAGCTGGACGTGCTCTCGTGCGTGCTGGGGCTGGAGGAGGAGACGGCGCTGGCCATCGTGGAGTGGATGTTTTCGAGCAGCAATTTCTAATAATTGAACCTATTTTCGGACTTTCTGTCTTATACCGCTACGTTCACGATATGTACATTTTTTACAAACATGTAATTTATATCTGGATGCCAATATCCATATAAGTTACATATAAATTGTCGGTCAGTGTGTGCACAGTTGCGCGATGTTGCGCAGCACCAGCTAATGCTAATGCCGGCCTGGCGTTGCAGGTGTCGCTGGGCAGCGTGCGGCTGCGGCTGTCGTACCACGACATGCGCATGTTCGCGCGCATGCTGCACTCGCTGCCCGAGCAGCTGCGCGCCGCGCTCTCCAGTGAGTACCGCCCCTGCTCAGTGCAGCCCACGCCCGCTGTTGGACACGGCGCTCCTACAATGTAGCCACGTGGCGCAGCTTAATGCTCGCTTATTTGCACGCATTTAGTTTACTTTAACAGGGTACTTACTGCATTCATCTCTAGTTTTCCATTAATTTTACCAACTACATTTACACGTGGGTGCACTAAATATTTCCAGAAACTATTAAATAACTATTCGTGGTCGGATTTGCTGCAGTTGATATTGTAAGAAGATCCACGCTATTATTAAGAGAATGACGTCGCTTTTTACAAAATACTAGATGCTTAAGGCTCCGACTTAATTTATGCAAAAGAAGCTCAACTAATATTTAATAGAAAGATATAGAGGGTAATTTGAAAAACATGTGAAGTCGCCACGAAATCGCCAAGTTCAAGAGCGCCATCACACGTAGCGCCATCTGTTTTTTGTCAGCGATAACACGCAAAATGTCGGACAGCAATGCCCGGGTCAATAGTTTGCACTCGCTTTTATACCCTCCGTAGGCATATTTTTTTCATATCTTCTACAATATATATTTGCTGATTGTAATTTTATTTTGATGCAAGTCAGAACATCTTAAATGGTCTTCCAAGAACACGTTTTTGTAAATACATTGATTGTGCTACTTATTCTTACTCAAAGATCTACCCGGTGTATATACACATTAAAAGATCTGCGATATATAGAAATATATAGTGAAATTAAATAAATGACAGTGACTTATTTTAACAAGCGATCACAAATTGTTTGGCACGTTTATGTAGGCAAGCTGCTATCGAGCACGGAGGGGGAGGACGAACCCGCCAACAGCATGCACATGCGCGCGGGCGCTAGGAACGGCGCGGCACCCGCAGCATCCGCAGCACCCGCGGCACCTGCCACAGCCGCGGCACCCGCCACACCCGCGGCACCCGCGCGGCCCTCGTATTGGCTGCGCCGGCCGCCCGACCAGCCGGACCCGCCGCAAGCGCAGCAACCGTCCATCTGGGCGCTCAAAGCCATCCGCGTACGTTTCTTTACTTCTATTTGAATTACATATGATGAAAATTAAATAAATATTCGTTCGTCTCGAATATTTCAACTACATTCTTCACTCTTTCCTTTGTTAAGCGAAAATAGACTTTATTAACTGTTTAATAATGGCGTATCAACATTTGATTTTTGAACAATAAATCAAGATTAAACTTGTATTTGTGATTATGCATTTGTTTGAACATGACGAGATTTGAACCTCGTCTGTATGAATATTTTGTTTGCCTTCTTTTCAAAATTATACATATCTACTATTAAATTAACTCTATTTATAACAAATAGTTGCTTAACCAACAGTGGATTCAATTCTACGCATGAACTGTTCAACTTAATATTTACATAATATTAATAGCCTACTAAGTGATTTCCTTGGAAGATAGGCGTATTTCATTTTTCTTCTAGAAGAAAAAAATATGTTCACAAATATTGACTTTGGGGTGTCGACAATAAGACACGAAGTGAGAGTGCATCGATAGCGCCAGTAGAGTCCCGCGGCACACGGCTAGCGGTGCCGCGGGACTCACGCGGAGACGCGGTGACACGCAGGTGACGGCGGAGTGCGTGACGCTGTGCGTGATCGACGACTGCCTGGACTCGGACGTGCCGCTGCTGGAGGTGGCGCTGGCCGACATGCGCGTGGACCAGGTGCGTCACGTGCCGCCTTCCTCTACATCATTCATATATATATAATGATCGACGACTGCCTGGACTCGGACGTGCCGCTGCTGGAGGTGGCGCTGGCCGACATGCGCGTGGACCAGGTGCGTCACGTGCGCCGCCTTCCTCTACTATTCAACATATACTATATATAATGATCGACGACTGCCTGGACTCGGACGTGCCGCTGCTGGAGGTGGCGCTGGCCGACATGCGCGTGGACCAGGTGCGTCACGTGCCGCCTTGCTCTACATCATTCATATATATATAATGATCGACGACTGCCTGGACTCGGACGTGCCGCTGCTGGAGGTGGCGCGCTGGCGACATGCGCGTGGACCAGTGCGTCACGTGCCGCCTTCCTCTACATCATTCATATATATTATAATGATCGACGACTGCCTGGACTCGGACGTGCCGTGCTGGAGGTGGCGCTGGCCGACATGCGCGTGGACCAGGTGCGTCACGTGCCGCCTTCCTCTACATCGCATTCATATATATAATATGAATTCGACGACTGCCTGGACTCGGACGTGCCGCTGCTGGAGGTGGCGCTGGCGACAATGCGCGTGGACCAGGTGCGTCACGTGCCGCCTTCCTCTACATCATTCATATATATATAATGATCGACGACTGCCTGGACTCGGACGTGCCGCTGCTGGAGGTGGCGCTGGCCGACATGCGCGTGGACCAGGTGCGTCACGTGCCGCCTTCCTCTACATCATTCATATATATATAATGATCGACGACTGCCTGGACTCGGACGTGCCGCTGCTGGAGGTGGCGCTGGCCGACATGCGCGTGGACCAGGTGCGTCACGTGCCGCCTTCCTCTACATCATTCATATATATATAATGATCGACGACTGCCTGGACTCGGACGTGCCGCTGCTGGAGGTGGCGCTGGCCGACATGCGCGTGGACCAGGTGCGTCACGTGCCGCCTTCCTCTACATCATTCATATATATATATAATGATCGACGACTGCCTGGACTCGGACGTGCCGCCTGCTGGAGGTGGCGCTGGCCGACATGCGCGTGGACCAGAGTGCGTCACGTGGCCGCCTTCCTCTACATCATTCATATATATATAATGATCGACGACTGCCTGGACTCGGACGTGCCGCTGCTGGAGGTGGCGCTGGCCGACATGCGCGTGGACCAGGTGCGTCACGTGCCGCCTTGCCTCTACATCATTCATATATACTAGTAATGGATCGACGACTGCCTTGGAGACTCGGACGTGCCTGCTGCTGGAGGTGGCGCTGGCCGACATAGCGCCGTGGACCAGGTGCGTCACGTGCCGCCTTCCTCCTACATCATTCATATATATATATTAATGATCGACGACTGCCTGGACTCGACGTGCCGCTGCTGGTGGCGCTTGGCCGACACTGCGCCGTGGACCAGGGGTGCGTTCACTGTGCCGCCTTCCTCTAGCGCCTCATTTCATACTATATATATGTGATCGACGACGCCTGGACTCGGACGTGCCGCTGCTGGAGGTGGCGCTGGCCGACATTGCGCGTGGACCAGTGGGTCACGTGCCGCTTCCTCTACATCATTCATAATATATATATAATGATCGACGACTGCCTGGACTCGGACGTGCCGCTGCTGGAGGTGGGCGCTGGCCGACATGCGCGTGACCCAGGTGCGGTCACGGTTGCCGCCGCCTTCCTCTACATCATTCATATATATTATAATGATCGACGACTGCCTGGACTCGGACGTGCCGCTGCTGGAGGGCTGGCGCTGGCCGACATGCGCGTGGACCAGGTGCGTCACGTGCCGCCTTATACATCATTCATATATATATATATGATCGACGACTGCCTGGACTCAGAGCGTGCCGCTGCTGGAGGTGGCGCTGGCCGAACATGCGCGGGACCAGGTGCGTCACTGCCGCCTTCCTCTACATCATTCATATATATATATAATGATCGACGACTGCCTGGACTACGGACGTGCCGTCTGCTGGAGGTGGCGCTGGCCGACATGCGCGTGGACCAGGTGGCGTCACGCCTGCCGCCGTTCCTCTACATCATTCATATATATATAATGATCGACGACTGCCTGGACTCGGACGTGCCGCTGCTGGAGGTGGCGCTGGCCGACATGCGCGTGGACCAGGTGCGTCACGTGCCGCCTTCCTCTACATCATTCATATATATATAATGATCGACGACTGCCTGGACTCGACGTGCCGCTGCTGGAGGTGGGCTGGCCGACATGCGGGCGTGGGATGCGTCGAGGAGACTCTGACCAGGTGCGTCACGTGCCGCTCCCTCGACATCATTCATATATATATAATGATCGGACGACTGCCTGGACTCGGACGTGCCGCTTGCTGGAGTGGCGCCTGGCCGACATGGCGCGTGGACCAGGTGCCGTCACGTGCCGCCTTCCTCTACATCATTCATATATATATATAGTATCGAACGACGCACTGCCTGGACTCAAGGACGTGCCGCTGCTGGAGGTGGCGCTGGCCGACATGCGCGTGGCCAGGTGGCGTCACGTGGCCGCCTTCCTCTACATCATTCATATATTATTATATGGATCGACGACTGCCTGGACGTCGGACGTGCCGCTGCTGGAGGTGGCGCTGGCCGACATGCGCGTGGACCAGGTGCGTCAACTGCCGCCTTCCTCTACATCATTCATATATATATATATAATGATCGACGACTGCCTGGACTCGGACGTGCCGCTGCTGGAGGTGGCGCTGGCCGACATGCGCGTGGACCAGGTGCGTCACGTGCCGCCTTCCTCTAACATCATTCATATATATATATATAATGATCGACGACTGCCTGGACTCGGACGTGCCGCTGCTGGAGGTGGCGCTGGCCGGACATGCGCGTGGACCAGGTGCGTCACGTTGCCGCCTTCCTCTACATCATTCAATATATATATATAATGATCGACGACTGCCTGGACTCGGACGTGCCGCGCTGCTGGAGTGGGCTGGCCGACATGGCGCGTGGACCAGGTGCGTCACGTGCCGCCTTCCTCTACATCATTCATATATATATAATGATCGACGACTGCCTGGACTCGGACGTGCCGCTGCTGGAGGTGGCGCTGGCCGACATGCGCGTGGACCAGGTGCGTCACGTGCCGCCTTCCTCTACATCATTCATATATTATATATAATGAATGATCGACGACTGCCTGGACTCGGACGTGCCGCTGCTGGAGGTGGCGCTGGCCGACATGCGCGTGGACCTGTAGTGCAATTCTCGTATTTTTTTTACAATCGCAATTAAGTTGAAGTTTTAAGGCAATCGCTCGATCTTAGTCCCACCCAAAATCGGTATTCACGTATCACATTTCCGAACAAAACCGAAAACTAAATTGAAACTAAAACTTAATTTCAGCGAACTTTAGATTGCGAGTGGGAATGTTGCCAACTGAATCAAGACAAAATCCACTGAATTTTAAAAAATAAATATATCGAAAAATAAACGATACTATTAGATTTTAGAGTATAAAATCATTATTTAATTGGAATAAAAGTCCAAAGATGTATAAATATTTAATGACAACTGCATTTCAATCGTGGAATTTGACGTTGGTAGCTCAACCTCGATCGACAGGTTTATCTAAACTTTAGTAGAATACCGATTCTGTTGCGGTTAGAGTGCAGTTTAACTTCGATAAAATAGGAGAATACAGTGTAACGATTATGATTTAGCGCTACGTTTGGATCGAGCTAGTTCAAGTCCGATCAAAGTTCGATGAAAGACGTGAATACAAAAACGTGTTTTTAGACTAATCGTTGCTAACTCGCTGCGCTCTTATTAGGAGAATTGCACTACAGGTGCGTCACGTGCCGCTTTCCTCTAAATCATTAAAAATCGTCAACCACTCGACTACGGAGGCCGTCGTTTTATATACTTTCTTTTTACGCCGCGACACCGTCTGCGTTGGTACCAGTCAGTCACATATTTTAAATTAATTTCCATTTACAAATAACACCTTTGCTCGTAAAGCTGATGTAATTCCACCGGATTTAAATATGTAAAGCGGGTCATGAAAAACGCGTGTGTTACCAAAGCAAACAGTTAAGTTATAGTCCATACAAATTCCATAACAGTATTGTTTGCCATTTCGCGCTCTTGATTTTTAATTGATCTTAATAGATATACTAGATCTTTATGACTATCTAAAACCGGTGTTATTAATATGACATATTTATTAATTCGATATATTCGATATTTAATAATCCTTTTTGACTTCTAACAACAAAATGTGTAAATATCTTCAAGACTTATATAATATTTTCTAAATAATGTATAAAGAATCGGAAGATAAAGTTAACACTGCGATCCGCGGCGTGTGCAGGCGATGTCCGCGCAGGAGGAGGGGCTGGGGGACCCGCTGCTGGTGAGCTCACCGTGCGCGCCGGCCGGACCGGCGCCGGCCGCGGCCGGCCCGGCGGCTGGAGCGGCCGTGCCGGCGCCCGGTGGCCGGCTCGACGCCACGCTCTCCGTCGACTACTACAACCGGCACCTCTCCGACTGGGAGCCGTTCGTCGAGCCCTGGAGGTTGGCCCCCTATATGCTTTTTAATATCCTTAAGCAACCGGATCCATTTAAAGTCGTTTTTTTCCTTCTGGAGAGTAGAGGTCTTTCTCCTCAAATCCTCGTGGATACCACATTGCAATCAACAAGTCGGCTAAACGACGTATAGCTGTGTGATTGAATGACGTTTTTCAGTGAAACGGCAAGTTGTTTGATTGAACGGCTATTTTAACCAGTTGGCTGCGACATATATATAAACAATTATCCGTTTCGGTGTGTATGCCATATAGGAAAGATTCGTACAGTCGTATGACAGCAAAACAGAAAACAACAAACTATAAACAACACTGATTTAGTGCCTAATCTTACTTTTATTTGTTGTTGTAATCAGGCAATGTTGTAACGCATTTTAGACATAAAATCAGAACTATCGTTTTTATCGAGGAAATTGGTGAGTGAGAGTGCGTGTGTTGCGTGGCATAACAGGGTGTCGTGCGACTGGGAGCGCGCACTGACGCGCACGCTGCGGCCGGGGCGGCTGCAGGTGCGCGTGCACTCGGCCGACGCGCTGGAGCTCACCGTCACCTCCGCCTTCGTGGGGCTGTGCCGCCTGGTGCGCGCCAACTGGACCAAGGACTACTACCAGGTACGCCCGCCCTCTGTATCTATAGCCGGGGCGGCTGCAGGTGCGCGTGCACTCGGCCGACGCGCTGGAGCTCACCGTCACCTCCGCCTTCGTGGGGCTGTGCCGCCTGGTGCGCGCCAACTGGACAAGGACTACTACCAGGTACGCCCGCCCTCTGTATCTATAGCCGGGGCGGCTGCAGGTGCGCGTGCACTCGGCCGACGCGCTGGAGCTCACCGTCACCTCCGCCTTCGTGGGGCTGTGCCGCCTGGTGCGCGCCAACTGGACCAAGGACTACTACCAGGTACGCCCGCCCTCTGTATCTATAGCCGGGGCGGCTGCAGGTGCGCGTGCACTCGGCCGACGCGCTGGAGCTCACCGTCACCTCCGCCTTCGTGGGGCTGTGCCGCCTGGTGCGCGCCAACTGGACCAAGGACTACTACCAGGTACGCCCGCCCTCTGTATCTATAGCCGGGGCGGCTGCAGGTGCGCGTGCACTCGGCCGACGCGCTGGAGCTCACCGTCACCTCCGCCTTCGTGGGGCTGTGCCGCCTGGTGCGCGCCAACTGGACCAAGGACTACTACCAGGTACGCCCGCCCTCTGTATCAATAGATTCTATATGAACTGATGTATATGCTGACAATCTTTGGTTGGCAGAAGCCAACAGATTTCCGTTATCTCTCTTACCTGACTTTTTATGTCACATCAAAATGACGCGCGAGTCTTAAAGTTTTAGAATGACGCATAAAAGTTTATCTGTGTGCGCAGGGTGGGCAGAGCGGTCAGGGCGGCCCGGGCGGGGAGGGCGCGTCGCCCAAGGGCAGCCCTGCAGCGGGCGGCGCGGCGAGGCGGCGCGCGCCCTTCGTGCCGTACGCGCTGCGCAACCACACCGGCCACCGCCTCTGGTTCACCACGCTGCGCGACCACGCACCGCAGTCAGTGCCGCACCGCATGTCCTAACTTTTATAAATTTATTACTTGAGTTTCTGTGACTCAAGATACCTACTATTTAACTTTGATAACCGTTTGTTCTGTTATGTATATTATAACGATATTACCCCAAACTTATCCCATATAGGATAGTATAAACAGACCACGAAGAAAAGTCGTCACTCTGAGTGGAGTAAACTGATGCGAAGAGATTTTTAGTAGATTTTGTATTTCAGACTCGGAAGCCAAGAACGTTTTATTGGGCATATTAGATGACCAATCACGTAGATGTTTTAAATATGAGCAATATTTTTGAGGTTCCACACTAGTGGAGGATCCATCCGTAAATGCAGAGGCGGCGTGGGCGGGGGCGGGGGCGGCGGCGGCGGCGGGGCGCGGTCGGGCCCGGACGACTCGTGGGTGGCGGTGCGGGACGGGGACACGGAGCCGTTCTCGTTCGGGCGCGGGCGGCGGCGCGCCGCGCACTCGCCGCACGCGCCGCACCCGCCGCTGCAGCAGCTGGCGCTGCGCCTGGACGGCTGGGCGCCGCCCGACCCCGTCTGCGTCGACCGCGTCGGCCACTACTTCCGCTACGTCACGCACGAGGTACGTATACATGTGACGCTCACATCACACTATCGTTTTAATCGAATTGTCGAAATGGAAAACTGTAGTATATTTATCTGCTACTAAATTGTGCCTATGTCAATTAACCATACAATCCTTTAAGATATTAATATAGCTGCTGCTCAAGCTGTTCGGGTTGATCAGCAACTTTCCAGCTGGCGTGGTCTATCTGCTGGTGTTCCACAAGGCGCTATACTTTCTCCCCTTCTTTTCTCTCTTTTTATAAACTCTCTAACTACTCAACTTCAATCCTCTTACCATCTGTATGCGGACGATCTCCACTTATATGTTCAAACCCATAAAAGTAACATAAATCAGACCATTTTCAATTGCAATCAAGATCTTATCAGAATTGCCAAATGGTCAGAATGTTACGGCATATCCGTCAATACTGATAAGTGCCAAGCAATCATACTCGGCAGTTCTCGACAGTTGTCGTCTCTAGATATAAGCTCTATACCTTCTTTGGTATTTAACGGCAACTGCTTACCGTATCTACCTCGAGTCAAGAATTTAGGCCTTCTTATCGATTGCTCTCTCACCTGGGAGGACCAGGTCAATGAGATTTCTCGCAAGGTGGTCAACGCGTTACGGTCTCTGTACAGGCTTAAATTCTTTCTCCCATTTAGCATAAAGATTGCTCTTGTACAAGCTCTTATTCTCCCTATCATAGATTATGCTGACGTTTGCTTTTCTGATATTAATCAACATCTTTTGAACAAATTAGATCGTTTGTTTAACAGCTGCATTCGTTTTGTGTTTGGTTTACGTAAATTCGACCACATCTCGGATTATAGGAACCAACTCAAATGGCTGCCTATCCGTGAGCGTAGGAGTGTCAGAGTTGTCCGTCTGCTATTTAATATCCTTTATGATCCACATACTCCAGGATACTTAAAATCTAGGTTTCAGTTTCTGGGGAACTCTCACCAGCGACCCTTCGCTCAAGTGATAACCTGACCCTTCAATTTCCCGTCCATCACTCCGGCTTCGTAACCAATTCCTTTACTGTATCGCTATACGTCTGTGGAATAATCTTCCAATACATATCCGTCGCGCTGATAATAAAACCACGTTTAAGAGATTAGTGCGTGATCACTTTTCTTGTCTCTGTCTAGCTGTAATAATTAAGTATATATTTTATTTATTATATATTTTTATGTATATAATTTATATGTATTTATTCATTAATATTTATTCTATATCTTTAGTATAATTAACATATATCTATTTTATAGGAATACTATTTATGTCTTAATCTTTCTTCCATCGCCTCACTATAGTCTACAACATTTTTTCCGGTTGACTGGTTGAGAATGCCTTATTGCGTTAAGTCCGCCGATTGTATTATTATTATGCAATGAAGATTAAATAAATAAATATATTATTTGTTCTTCCGCTTCCCTACCTGCAAAATTTATCATTGGCTAATGCGCAAGCCGTGCAAGCCAGATGAAATGGAAAAATAAATATTTATATGACATAACTCATTGTGTTCTATAGATTTATGCATAAATAGTAATCAATTAATGTTTTGAAACTGTTTGCGATGATGCAGCTTAAAACAATTACAGGAGAGCGGGCGTCGCGCGCGGCTGGTATTGGAGGTGTCGCTGGAGGGCTCGGCGCGTAAGCTGGTGGTGGTGCGGTCGGCGCTGCGCGTGCGCAACTGCCTGCCGCACGCCGTGGAGCTGCGCGTGCGCCGCGCCGCCGCGCCCGGTGCGTACCCGCCGTACCCGCCGTCACCACCGTACCCACCGTACCCACCGTACCCACCGTACCCACGACCGCCGCACAACCAGTTTGTTTGCGGTGATCACTGGTGTTTGCTTCTACCTGGTTTCATTTTTACATAAGTCACTGAGTGATGGAATAAAATGACATTAGCATGAACGTAAATTTCATCTGCTTTTTTACTAACAAAATGTAGTCCAGGTACAGTTGGATGCAATGCTTGTTATTTTACCTGTGGAATGATTTACGTACGTGGTGACCATTTTTCTTCCAAAACTAAAATATAAAACGTAAATTCGGAATACTTTCTATTTATTTAATGTTAAAGGAAATATGAAATAGAAGCGCGTGCGCAGGTCGCTTGGTGTTCGCTGGGACCGCGCCGCCCCAGAACCCTTCCCGCCCCGCCCCACTCCTACACGCCCTCCATCCTGCACTCTTCAACTGTGGTAACGCCATTCTACATATTTCAGGTAGAACATAACAAAATGACGGGTAAAGTGAAATACTCTATGGCTAGACTATAGTAGTTGTTGGTAATATGGCGTCAGTGTTTTATAACATTTGAGTTTTTCTTGTATTATATTATGGGTTCCTATGGGTATGGGTATCAACCTTTTTTACTAAATAAATACATAAATAGAAATATCAATGGCTTATCGATTTGATAACCAGAACACATAAAGTTTCTCTAACATAATGCATTTAAAAAAGAATTGCAGAGAACATTTTACTCTATGGACGAATTTTTCAAATATAAAACATATTTATAATTAAATTAAAATCTAATAAGTATTGTATTACATTGTTTATATGTTTCGATGTTTAAATATTGTACGTATTACTTTTATTTGACAATAATGCAAACATTGCAATGCCCTTATAGAGTGTCACATGTGTTTAAATATGTTATAATTACCATTTAATATTATGAATGTGACTTGCAATAAATAAATAAAAGCATACCAACAAAAATACCCAAACACGTCGACGGGGAAACGTTTGTTAAGGTTGGAAGTGTAACGTGGTTATAACGAAGGCTCTCTGCTTCGCCGACGACACGCTGGTCGTGGCGAAGCGAAAAATCGGGACGGAGGCGGCCGACCGTGCGTCGGTCACCGCGTCGTTAGTGGTCCGATGCATCCGCCTCCTGGGTCTGGAAGTGGCCCTCGACAAAATGAGGGCCATAATGTTCCGGCCACCCCGTCACCGGATCCCACCGGGGCTCCGCGTCCGAGTGGAGGGAGTCCGTATACCGGTCGAGGCACGCCTCAAGTACCTCGGCCTGATGCTGGACTCGTCGTGTAACGTGGTTACGTTGGCGCAGGCGCGTGGAACGGCGGCGGCGTGCGCGTGGCGCAAGTGGCGGCGGGAGCGGTGTGGGCCGCGCCGCTGGCGCCGCGCCCTGAGCCCGTGTGGGCGCGCCCGCTGCCGCACTGCGCCGGCGGGGGCGGCCCTGGCGGCAGCGGGGGCGGCGGGGGCGGCAGCGGGGGTGGGGGCGGCGAGGCGGAGGCGCCGCCGCTGGCCGGCGTGGCGCCCGCGCCCGCGGAGATCGACTGGCGCGCCGTGACCGCGCCGCGCGCGCTGCTGCACTGCGAGTGCCGCGCGCCGCCCGACCTCGCCTACAGGTTTCAATCTTAACTTTTAACCGGCCTCATGGCCTCAGATAAATAGCCCGAATGCCAACTTCCCTTACAAGTTCACATTGTATTTGTTTATTTATTCATCTTGTAAACTTTACAGCATAAATAAATTTGATTATAATATTCAACTACAAAAACATATACAGTCAATTACAAAGTTTGTCATATTTACATCCGTAGGTAACGCAGTTAATTGTTAAAACAAAATACAACTAATATAACAAAACAAAACTAATCATTCTGAAAAGATCATGTTACTAAGAATAATATAAGGATGTGGGCGCGTTTGTGCGTGTGAAAGTTGAAAGTGTATAAGCAGTACTTTGTAATAGCATCAATTCTCAAATAGCGGATTTAAACACGAGTTCGGGTGGTGTGCGCAGGTTTTGGTGCAGCGTGGTGCGCGAGCCGTTCCCGGAGGCGGGCGCGGCCATGGCGGGCCACTCGCTGACGCTGCGGCCGGCGCTGCGGCTGCGCAACCTGCTGCCCGCCGAGCTGCACTACCGCGCGCCCGCCGCCGGCGTCTGCGGCCACCTGCCGCCCGACCGCGCGCGCGCCTTCCACGAGGTCGGCCCTACGCGTTCGCCTACCGCGTCCCGCGACCTTCTTGACGTTCTCACGCTCACGTGCACGTGTGACAGGTGGCGGTGCGGGATGGCGTGGAGCTGAGCGTGCGGCTGGAGGGGTTCGGCTGGTCGAGCGCGCTGAGCGTGGGCGGCCCCGGGCCGGAGGACGCCACGTTCGCGGCGCGCCTCAAGCTGCGCGACTCGCTGGCGCGTCGTCTGTACCTCGACGCGCGCGTCACGCACTCCCTCACGGAAGGAATCACGGTAATCGCAATGACATTATTTGGTACGGACTGATGATTGTCGATCATTAATCTTGTTTAAAATATACCGTAATCTGTTCTTATAACAATTTTGCCAAAAACAATTCTGTATAAATCTTTATTAAAAATTATTTCTTTCATTTTATTTTGAGGATAATATATAATGGATATATGTATATTTCTCCAAATTTATGTGTGTGGTCGCGCATGTATCCTAATGAGCTTATGACTTGACGTAAGAAGGATTATGTCAATAAAATTTAAACAGAGATATCCGTATCCGTAGGTGACTGTATCGGTGGCGTACTGGGTGGTGAACCGCACGGGGCTGCCGCTGGTGTTCCGCGCTGCGGGCGCGAGCGCGGGCGCGGGGGTGAGCGCGAGTGGCGCGGGAGCGGGCGGCGCGGAGGCGGAGGCGGCGGGTCAGGGCGCCGAGCACGAGGCGGCGCGCGGCGTGCAGCCGCTGCCGCTGTCGCTGCACGACCCCGCCGCGCCCACGCTGCAAGTGCGCCTCGGCCGCGCGCGCGCCACCAACCCCAAGGTCCGTGTCCCTGTCCCTGCCCTGTATCACTTCAACAGTTGATGGTTTTTGTTAACGATTGTATTAATAATGCCACATTAAAATTGGTTTCACATCGACGGGACATAAAATGTGTAGCGTCGTGTACTATATTTGATTTTGCAATTTCGTTTCCAGTGGAGCTCTCCGTTTGGCTTGGGCCCGGGCGTGACGGTGAAGCGGGTGACGTGCAGCGCCGAAGCGGGCGCGGGAGCGGGCGCGGGCACGGGCGCGGTGGCGGAGGGTGACGAGGAGCGCGAGTACGCGTTGGGCGTGGAGGTGGTAGCGGCGCGCGGCCGGCGGCGCGGCACCAACATCGTGACGCTGACGCCGCGCTACCACCTGCACAACAACACGCCGCACCGCCTGCAGGTGGCGCAGTGCTGCGCGGCCACCACCGTCGTACGTTACGCTATTGTTTTATTGATTTCTTTTACGTACGTAGATTCTGTAATGAACTTCAACTCACGTTGTTTTCAAAAGCTTAAGTTGGACTCGAGATTTAGACACAACTTTTATTTTCATAGTGACTACACTGTACCACGGTCTACGGGATTTGCAACATAAATGAGCTTAAACCAATAATGCACAACTCCAATTGCTGCTGCCTCAGTACGAATTTAGCCTCTAAACGTAGTCTCTGATCTCCGAGCTTTAACGTCGGTGGAGGTAGTGATTAGTAGTGACCGTCAATGTATGCGTTGCAGGCGGACCCCGGCGCCAGCGCCACGCACGTGGTGGCGGTGGCGGGCTGCCATCTGCCGTGGCACTGGCCACGGCCAGCTCGTGCGCGCTTGCTGTGCGTGCGCCTACTGGCGCCCGCTTCCGCCTCCGCGTCCGTCTCCACCCCCGCCGGTACTGAGGCCGCGCTCACCGCCTGGTCCGGCGGCTTCCGCATCGACACGCCGCGCACGCTGCACCTCGCCTGCAGGTGAGGCATACTTCTAATATCAACCAAATTACAAACATAATACGTTCCACTGTAATTTCTATCGAATACAATAAATGTGGTCTAATTACAGGCAAATTGTTTATTCTGTATCCATTTTTTCTTTTTTTCCCCTGAGGAAAATGCTTTAAGTTGCATACCCCGGCTGTGGCGAGCCGGCGGCGATGTGGGGCTCTCCTCCTCAGAAGGGGTAGGCCTACCCACTAAAAACCTCAGGGATGGCCTTCCCCAGGCATGTAGGGAGCCCCCAGGAACGTCAAGTTACTTCCGGGAACCCCCAGCCTCATGTCATTCAGCCTACAACCTGTTTATCATTTCCGAGCACGTTGATCATTTACTAGACATTCTACTAGAACAATGATTCCCAATGTGGCCGACCCCTAGGGGTCTACATACTGTGTACTACATACCTACCACTTGCATAATTATATAGTTTTTGTATATAGTATGATTGAGCAAGTATACACTTGCTCGGTTATACTATATACAAAAACAATTTTCTAAAATGTTACAACCAATATTTATACTGTTTACGATGTACGACGTATAGAACGGATATAACTTGCGGAAATACTATAGTGTTGGCTGCGGCGTACTTTTTCATCCGCGATTCGGCGATCTTGTGTACAGAGAGATCGGCGAGGTGGGAGGGGGCGGCGGTGTGAGCGCCGGCGGCGGGTACGTGGTGCTGCGCGTGGAGGTGGTGAGCGTGGGCGCGGCGCTGTACGTGGTGGTGTCGGGCGCGGACGCCGCGCCGCCGCCGCTGCGGCTCGACAACTACTCCGCCGTGGCCATCATGCTGCACCAGGTACGTGCGCCAGGTGCTGCGCGTGGACGCGGCTAACGAATTAAGTACAATTTTTGATAAATTTATTTGAGATCGGCCATCCAGTCGCAGTAGTGGAGTCAGTAGGATGTGCGGTTGCGGTGCAGGTGGGCAGCGCGGAGGAGGTGGTGGTGGGCGCGCACTCGCGGCGGCGCTGGGCGCTGCCCGAGCCCGAGGGCGAGCGCGCGCTCGTGCTGCGCGCGCCCGGCGGCACGCGCGCCACGCTGGCGCTGGAGCCGCCGCACGCGCGGCCCGTGCGCCTGCGCTACCAGAACTTCGTGTACGTTACGCTGCTGCCACACGGGTGAGTGCACGCGCGCCACGCTGGCGCTGGAGCCGCCGCACGCGCGGCCCGGCCCGCGCTACCAGAACTTCGTGTACGTTACGCTGCTGCCACACGGGTGAGTGCACGCGCGCCACGCTGGCGCTGGAGCCGCCGCACGCGGGCCCGTGCGCCTGCGCTACCAGAACTTCGTGTACGTTACGCTGCTGCCACACGGGTGAGTGCACGCGCGCCACGCTGGCGCTGGAGCCGCCGCACGCGCGGCCCGTGCGCCTGCGCTACCAGAACTTCGTGTACGTTACGCTGCTTGCCACACGGGTGAGTGCACGCGCGCCACGCTGGCGCTGGAGCCGCCGCACGCGCGGCCCGTGCGCCTGCGCTACCAGAACTTCGTGTACGTTACGCTGCTGCCACACGGGTGAGTGCACGCGCGCCACGCTGGCGCTGGAGCCGCGCACGCGCGGCCCGTGCGCCTGCGCTACCAGAACTTCGTGTACGTTACGCTGCTGCCACACGGGTGAGTGCACGCGCGCCACGCTGGCGCTGGAGCCGCCGCACGCGCGGCCCGTGCGCCTGCGCTACCAGAACTTCGTGTACGTTACGCTGCTGCCACACGGGTGAGTGGCACGCGCGCCACGCTGGCGCTGGAGCCGCCGCACGCGCGGCCCGTGCGCCTGCGCTACCAGAACTTCGTGTACGTTACGCTGCGCCACACGGGTGAGTGCACGCGCGCCACGCTGGCGCTGGAGCCGCCGCACGCGCGGCCCGTGCGCCTGCGCTACCAGAACTTCGTGTACGTTACGCTGCTGCCACACGGGTGAGTGCACGCGCGCCACGCTGGCGCTGGAGCCGCCGCACGCGCGGCCCGTGCGCCTGCGCTACCAGAACTTCGTGTGTACGTTACGCTGCTGCCACACGGGTGAGTGCACGCGCGCCACGCTGGCGCTGGAGCCGCCGCACGCGCGGCCCGTGCGCCTGCGCTACCAGAACTTCGTGTACGTTACGCTGCTGCCACACGGTCGGTGAGTGCACGCGGCGCCACGCTGGCGCTGGAGCCGCCGCACGCGCGGCCCGTGCGCCTGCGCTACCAGAACTTCGTGTACGTTACGCTGCTGCCACACGGGTGAGTGCACGCGCGCCACGCTGGCGCTGGAGCCGCGCGCACGCGCGGCCCGTGCGCCTGCGCTACAGAACTTCGTGTACGTTACGCTGCTGCCACACGGGTGAGTGCACGCGCGCCACGCTGGCGCTGGAGCCGCCGCACGCGCGGCCCGTGCGCCTGTGCGCTACCAGAACTTCGTGTACGTTACGCTGCTGCCACACGGGTGAGTGCACGCGCGCCACGCTGGCGCTGGAGCCGCCGCACGCGCGGCCCGTGCGCCTGCGCTACCAGAACTTCGTGTACGTTACGCTGCTGCCACACGGGTGAGTGCACGCGCGCCACGCTGGCGCTGGAGCCGCCGCACGCGCGGCCCGTGCGCCTGCGCTACCAGAACTTCGTGTACGTTACGCTGCTGCCACACGGGTGAGTGCACGCGCGCCACGCTGGCGCTGGAAATACTCTACGCATTAAAATTCTCTCATCATTATTTCACGGTATATGGGACCCTCTCGACCCGAATGTTACATTCGCACAATATTGCAAAAGTTTGTTTAAAAATATCGATTAAATAATATTACAAATGAAGACTATATTATTAATATTTAACATGCATGTTTCAGAAACGCGACCGAGGATCCTGACGAAGAGCTGGTGCTGGAGGTGCCAATGGGTACCAACAAAGTAATATTTGCCAAGAAGAGATACGGGGACAGGTGAATATATATTCGTGACCATCGACAGGCATGAACCTGTAATTTGTAGTGAAACAACATTGATTCATTGAACATACAAGTTAAGCCGTCCGGTCTCATTCTTGTACGGCAATTAAGCCTTAGGTAACCAGACGCACTGCGAATTGGTTGACTTCACGGACACGTTTCAAATTTCAAGAATATTTCTGGTGTTGCTGCACTTAAAAAATTACTCACTATTTTAATTCACTGTGCTAGGCTCCATAACAAAGTCTGTGTGTTAATGGATACTAGAGTTGAATTATAAACCCAACGAAAACTTGATGACCTAGAAAATGTCGAAAGAGGTTACTGTAGGGCAGATATAAGAGCGCCGTGTGGCCGCAGGGCGCAGCTGTGGCGGCCGGGCCCGGGCCAGCAGCTGGTGCACGAGGGCAGCTCGCCGCCGCAGCCCTCCGACGCCGTGCTCGACGACGACGGGCCCGTCTCCCCGCACGCCATGGTCGGTGCCCACACGAGCCCACCTTTTTCTTCTTTATTATTACAGTACAGGCTTTCTGAGTCTTTGTAATTTATCGTAAAAATGTACACTATGGGAGTTTTGTTTTCGGTAAATATGGATTTCATAATATTCATCTATGCTGGATTCTTTTTTTCATTTATTCTTTTATTTAAACAAAGTTATCTTAGATTAAGCCGGTTTATTCAAAAATATTAGGTTTTTTTACTTTACTTATTTAACTTCAATTACCAAAAGCCTTAGAGTACAAGTTTCTTATTGGTTAACAAAACAATAACGGTTAGTAAGGAGAGGAACCATGAAAGTAATAATAAGTTAATTGATTTATCCTCATCCCGAAACATATGACCATTAGTTTTATATTTAACTTTAAGGAAGTAAACTGCGGTAATTGCGCGGGTTCGGCGGGAAAATAAAGCTTTTATTATATGTTAAGTAATAGAGAAGTGAGAGCGCACTGTCACTGCGTGTGGTGCGGCAGGTGCTGGACATCGCGGAGGCGGCGCCGCGGCCGGGGTGCGGCGCGCGGCTGGCGGTGCGGCGCGCGGACCCGCGGCGCGCCTCCACGCAGGCGTGGCGCGCGCCCGCCGCCATGCACTGCGCGCACCGCAACCTGTGCGTGCGCGCCGCCGCCGAGCGCGCGCGCGCCGGCGACGCCGCGCTGCTGGCGCTGCCGCTGCCGGCGGCCGAGGGCGGCGCGCCGCGCGTGGCCTGGCGCCGCCTGCGGCCCGGCTCCGGCCGCCTGCACGCCGCCGCGCGCCCGCTCGGGCCCACGCTCGTGCTGGCCGTGCGCGACGCCGCCCAACCGGTGCGTATAGCGCCTCCGCCTCCGCCTCCGCTGCCGCTGCCACTGCATCGGCATTTTGTGAACAACAATTATTTGTTTAATGTATATTTTGTGGAACTTATCGTACGCGGTTTAAAGAGAAAATTTGTCTATAGTCGAAAGAAATTATTTATTTTACTTTATATGCATTATACTCGTATATGAAATGTAATTTAATTTGCCACGAAACATCAAACAGTCAAAATCTACATATACTAGTACACATCGTAGACATAATTGTTTGTTTCAATATGTATATCGAATGTGTAGGAGTCGGACTGGATCGAAGACAACTCGCCGGCGGCGGAGGCGGAGGCGGAGCTGGAGAGCGAGAGCGAGGACGAGGAGCGGTCGGAGCGGTCGGAGCGGCCCGCGCGCGGCGTGCGGGCGGGGGCGGGGGCGGGGGCGGCGGGCGGCGGGCGCGAGCTGGAGGTGACGCTGCACGTGGCCGGCGTGGGCGTGTCGCTGGTGGCGCACTGCGAGCTGCTGCACGCCGCGCTGCTGGGCGTGCGCGCGCGCCTCGCCGCCGCCGCGCGCCTCTCGCTGCAGCTGTGTGCGCGCCGCCTGCACTGGGACAACCAGGTGCTGCACTGCTACACCCACCCACTGCCCACCCGGACATTCACACAATACCACATTTTTAGTTCATATATATTGTCATCTACTTTATAATCCCTAATAATATAAACGCGATGTGTATGAATGGATGTTGTTACTTTTTCATGTAAAAACTATTGAATGGATTTTCATGAAACTTCACCATAACATAGCTTATATATCATAATAAATAATACATAGGCTACAATTTGTAACGATATATGTATCCCACCCTAATATAACTTACTCAAAATGCATCAGCTAGTTTTACATATTTTCACACGTGAATACGCGTGCGCTGTTCATAGCTAATGGACACGCCGTCACCTGTGCTGCTGTATTGCCCGCTGGCGGGCGCGGAGGCTGGTGCGGTCGCGGAGACGGGCGCGGAGGAGGGCGCGGACACGGCGCCCGCGCTACACGCGTCGCTGGCACTGCGGCGCGGCCACCACGCGCGGTACAACGCGTTCTTCGTGCGTCACCTCGTCATCGCGCTGCGCCCGCTGGCCGTGCGCCTCGAGGAGAGGTAGGAATCTGTTAAAACACAAAACTTATCAACAAACTCCGGGGACACCGGACACTGACACACTGACTGGTTACGATAGATCACGTCATCGGGAGCCCTTAGAATTGCTAATTGTTTCTTGCCTGTATTGTAGGTTGATGTTGATGCTATGGCTGTGGGCGGGCGGCGAGGTGGAGGCGGAGGACGAGGACGGGCAGCAAGAGGAGGAGGCTGCACGGCGGCTGCTGGCCGACCTCACCGCGCTCAGCGCCACCAGATACTACGTGGACCTCATCCAGGTCATCCCCAGCCAGGTACGACGTAGTGCCCGTTATCTGATCACTAACATAGTCTGTTCGATTGTAAACTATCCCCATATCTAATTCTATCTACTGTTTTTTTTTTTTTTTTTTTTTTATATATTAAGTATTCAAGTTGTAAATAAGATCAAATACTTAGGACTATGGTTGGATACATCTCTGAGATGGGGTGCTCATATAAATGAGATTTGTGAGCAGATTTATAAATATGTAAATATTTTAAAAGTATTGGCAGGGAAATCCTGGGGAGTTCACCCCAAACACCTCCGCCGCCTCTACATTTCTCTCGTGAGAAGTCGCTTAGACTATGGCAGCTTCATTTATGGTAGTTGTGCTAACGCTCATCTAAGAAACTTGATGTGCTACAAAATAGAGCTTTGCGCGTGTGCGGTGGATTTATTCGTACCACTCCAATATTTGCTATGGAAAGTGAACTCTCCATACCTCCCTTATCAGTACGTCGATATTGGCTGGGTTGTAGATTTCTGCTAAAGATAATGTCTAAATCCAATAACCATATTATTTTAGCCTTACAAACATTACTGTCGAGACGTTGTCATTTTACAAATAAGAACTTCCCTTTTTTAGCTAAAATTTATGACGAATGGAAGGATTTGGATGTTAATCAAAGCCCCTTAATTGGGTTATTTTCTTTAAACACTTGGATTTCGGCTATTAATGTAACATCATGTATCTATGATAAAATTGATAATGTAATTGTACCTAAACGCAACTTGGTTGAGCAAGACTTACGTAACATGAGTTTGCAAATGTTGGATGAAACTTACTCGAAGTTTTATAAAATATATACTGATGGCTCGAAATTAGTTCAGGGTGCTGGTGCTGCTCTCTTTGATCCACAGAATGACATCTCTATTAAGTGGAAGATGCACAAGGACACATGTATCATGAGAGCTGAACTCACAGCAATTAAAGAAGCATTAGTGTATGCAAATAATTTACAAAACAGCCCTCCTGTTGTCATTCTGTCGGATTCAAGGAGTGCCCTTCAGCATCTCTCTCGTTGTGTGTCGGGACTGGGCGGTATGCCCGTCGCTTTTGAAGCCTTAGACTTAATACATAGAATGAATTGTAGCAATAAGTGTATTAAGATCCAATGGATCCCTTCCCACGTCGGGTTACTTGGTAATGAGGCTGCAGATGGTCTTGCAAAGGAAGCTGTCTTGGATGGTATCGTGCTGGATTCTGGACCCCTGGCTAGTGAATTTATTCCAATAATAAAGAAAAGATGTTTGGAAAAATGGGAATATCATTTTGGGGAGACCCTGGTCAGAGGCGTTGGAGTTTGGTATGGTACAATCCAGGACAAACCTACATGGAATCCTTGGTTTGACAGTGACTCATCAACCTTACTAGAAAGCTTTTAGTTTCTGCTTTCCGATTACGGTCTGGGCATGTTCCAACGAACAAGTTTTATCATCTTGTTGGTGTGAAAACCTCACCTTTGTGCGATAGCCAGCTGTGTTCCAGGATCGATGATATTTATCACGTGTTGTTGGAATGTGCCCGAAACTCTGAGCTAAGAGAAAGACTCCTCGTGGGAATGGATTTGGCTAATGGCAGTGTAAATTGTTTGCTGACGGAACCATTGTCCAGCTTAGCCAAAAAATTATATATGTTTGTTTGCTTGTCCTTTGAGGAGGCAAACTAATATTTGTGTATATAACAATTGTGTATGTGTAAAGTTTGTATGTTATGTAAATATGTGATTATTCCTATGAGGCTGACATGTTCACTCAGTGTTCAAAGCCTCGTTAAAAATTAAGAAATAAAAAAAAAAAAAAATATTAAGTATAAAAAATATTGTTCAGATCCGTTTGTCGATGGCGACGGCGAATAAGCTGGAGGCTCGCCTGGCTGCGCTGAAGCGGCGGCTCGGGCTCACGCTGATCCGGTTTGAGGACGCGGCCGTGGAGCTGGAGCCCTACAGCCGCCTGCACGCCGCGGACACGGCGCCCCACCTCGCCGCGCACCTGCTGCGGCACTTCAAGGACGTGAGTGTGCCGCCGCGGCCCCACTGTGTGCTCGTGCAGCTGGAGCCCTACAGCCGCGGACACGGCGCCCCACCTCGCCGCGCACCTGCTGCGGCACTTCAAGGACGTGAGTGTGCCGCCGCGGCCCCACTGTGTGCGTGCAGCTGGAGCCCTACAGCCGCGGGACACGGCGCCCCACCTCGCCGCGCACCTGCTGCGGCCACTTCAAGGACGTGAGTGTGCCGCCGCGGCCCCACTGTGTGCTCGTGCAGCTGGAGCCCTACAGCCGCGGACACGGCGCCCCACCTCGCCGCGCACCTGCTGCGGCACTTCAAGGACGTGAGTGTGCCGCCGCGGCCCCACTGTGTGCTCGTGCAGCTGGAGCCCTACAGCCGCGGACACGGCGCCCCACCTCGCCGCGCACCTGCTGCGGCACTTCAAGGACGTGAGTGTGCCGCCGCGGCCCCACTGTGTGCTCGTGCAGCTGGAGCCCTACAGCCGCGGACACGGCGCCCCACCTCGCCGCGCACCTGCTGCGGCACTTCAAGGACGTGAGTGTGCCGCCGCGGCCCCACTGTGTGTCGTGCAGCTGGAGCCCTACAGCCGCGGACACGGCGCCCCACCTCGCCCGCACCTGCTGCGGCACTTCAAGGACGTGAGTGTGCCGCCGCGGCCCCACTGTGTGCTCGTGCAGCTGGAGCCCTACAGCCGCGGACACGGCGCCCCACCTCGCCGCGCACCTGCTGCGGCACTTCAAGGACGTGAGTGTGCCGCCGCGGCCCCACTGTGTGCTCGTGCAGCTGGAGCCCTACAGCCGCGGACACGGCGCCCCACCTCGCGCGCACCTGCTGCGCACTTCAAGGACGTGAGTGTGCCGCCGCGGCCCCACTGTGTGCTCGTGCAGCTGGAGCCCTACAGCCGCGGACACGGCGCCCCACCTCGCCGCGCACCTGCTGCGGCACTTCAAGACGTGAGTGTGCCGCCGCGGCCCCACTGTGTGCTCGTGCAGCTGGAGCCCTACAGCCGCGGACACGGCGCCCCACCTCGCCGCGCACCTGCTGCGGCACTTCAAGGACGTGAGTGTGCCGCCGCGGCCCCACTGTGTGCTCGTGCAGCTGGAGCCCTACAGCCGCGGACACGGCGCCCCACCTCGCCGCGCACCTGCTGCGGCACTTCCAAGGACGTGAGTGTGCGCCGCGGCCCCACTGTGTGCTCGTGCAGCTGGAGCCCTACAGCCGCGGACACGGGCGCCCACCTCGCCGCGCACCTGCTGCGGCACTTCAAGGACGTGAGTGTGCCGCCGCGGCCCCACTGTGTGCTCGTGCAGCTGGAGCCCTACAGCCGCGGACACGGCGCCCCACCTCGCCGCGCACCTGCTGCGGCACTTCAAGGACGTGAGTGTGCCGCCGCGGCCCACTGTGTGGTCGTGCAGCTGGAGCCCTACAGCCGCGGACACGGCGCCCCACCTCGCCGCGCACCTGCTGCGGCACTTCAAGGACGTGAGTGTGCCGCCGCGGCCCCACTGTGTGCTCGTGCAGCTGGAGCCCTACAGCCGCGGACACGGCGCCCCACCTCGCCGCGCACCTGCTGCGGCACTTCAAGGACGTGAGTGTGCCGCCGCGGCCCCACTGTGTGCTCGTGCAGCTGGAGCCCTACAGCCGCGGACACGGCGCCCCACCTCGCCGCGCACCTGCTGCGGCACTTCAAGGACGTGAGTGTGCCGCCGCGGCCCCACTGTGTGCTCGTGCAGCTGGAGCCCTACAGCCGCGGACACGGCGCATAAATAAATATAATTAGTATTTTCCATAGTTGCATAACACATATTACCGGTGCGCAGGAGCTGAAGTGGCAGGCGGCCAAGATCCTCGGCTCGGTGGACTTCCTGGGCAACCCGCTGGGGTTCGTGTCGGACGTGTCGCAGGGCGTGTCGGGGCTGCTGCTCAAGGGCGACGTGGCCGCGCTGCTGCAGAACGTCACGCACGGCATCTCCAACTCCGCCGCCAAAGTCTCCGGTTAGACTTCCTTTGACTTCAACTCCACCTGAGCACTTTTTATATTATAATTTTCTTAATAATTTAATTAAATTTACGAAGTTTCTAAAGTTGTTAATGTTTCAGTTACTTTTGGCTGTGTTAGTGTTCGTGTATAGTGTATAAAGAGATTTGCCGATGATGTCCGATTATACAACGAAAATGGCAACAAATTATAGAACAAAACGTGCATATTTGATCCAAATCGGACAACCCGAAACATGTTAAATAAAATCTTGAAGTTTACGCAAAAACAATGGATTTCTTCTTCGCCAACCTGTTATTTGACTTAGCTTTGTACAAGATTTTATTACTCGTAATTTTGTGAGGGTAGTTTGGACGCATAATTTAGATAATTTGCATACCATACCTAAATAAGTGAGGATAGTCAGTTGTGTTATTTAACTTCGATTGAAGACATAGACCAGTCACTCTGTATGAGCGTCTTGTGAACTGTACGAATGGATGTGCGCGCAGAGTCGCTGGGGGACGGGCTGGAGCGCGTGGTGAGCGACGAGGCGCACGAGGAGACGCGACGTCGCATCCGCAGCGCCGCCGCCGGCGCGCACCTGGCCGCCGGCCTGCGCGGCCTGGGCCTGGGGCTGCTGGGTACGGCCTCGCATTGCACGCACTGCACACACGAACACACGCACAATCCACCTCTTCTGATGTGTGGCTATTTCAGGCGGTGTGACGTCACTGGTGAAGCACAGCTACGAGGGCGCAGCGGCGGCGGGGCTGGGCGGGCTGGTGGCGGGCGTGGGCCGCGGGCTGGTGGGCACGGTGGCCAAGCCAGTGATCGGCGTGCTGGACCTGGCCGCCGAGGCCGCGGCCGCGCTGCGCGACTCCGCCGGCCCGCAGCGCGCGCCGCCCGCCCGCCTGCGCCTGCCGCGCGCCACCACGCCGCAGGTACGACCCCCACCCCCCACCAAGGGGATAAATAAAAATAAATAAATAAATAAATATAATTTATTCATAATTTATTTCAGTCGTATCATATTTATACTATTACTAGCGGACCCCACAGACTTCATCCTGTCATAAAGATTTGTAAAATGGCAGTTTGTGTTCCTACTTGAAATGACATATGATGACATTAAATTTGTTTGACAGAACTTACGTCACTTTTTTGTCTTCGATTGTTTTGCCAAAGGTTAAAATTGACTTTTAATATTGATTTCAAGTTTTTTTTATTTTCTGTACGTACAAACCTTCTCTGGACTTACACGAATAATTCAAGACCAAAACTAGCTAAATCGATAAAGGCATTGTTGTGTTATCACATTACAACGAAAAGTGGGATCATATATCTGTGTGGCTAGTAAGTAATGTCGGCGTCGTGTTGCGCAGCAAGTGGTGCCGCGATACAGCGCGGCGGCAGCGGAGGGCGCGGCGCTACTGCACGCGCTGCGCCGCGCGCCGCCCGAGCGCTTCCTGTGCGCGCGCGTGGTGCGCGCCCACCCGCGCGACGTGCGCGCGCTGCTCTCCGACACGCACCTGCGCATCGTCACGTGCCGCGCGCCGCACCCGCAGCCGCAGCCGCAGCCGCACGTCGTCATGGAGACGCACCTCAGGTACGCGCGCCGCCCGAGCGCTTCCTGTGCGCGCGCGTGGTGCGCGCCCACCCGCGCGACGTGCGCGCGCTGCTCTCCGACACGCACCTGCGCATCGTCACGTGCCGCGCGCCGCACCCGCAGCCGCAGCCGCAGCCGCACGTCGTCATGGAGACGCACCTCAGGTACGCGCGCCGCCCGAGCGCTTCCTGTGCGCGCGCATGGTGCGCGCCCACCCGCGCGACGTGCGCGCGCTGCTCTCCGACACGCACCTGCGCATCGTCACGTGCCGCGCGCCGCACCCGCAGCTGCAGCCGCAGCCGCACGTCGTCATGGAGACGCACCTCAGGTACGCGCGCCGCCCGAGCGCTTCCTGTGCGCGCGCATGGTGCGCGCCCACCCGCGCGACGTGCGCGCGCTGCTCTCCGACACGCACCTGCGCATCGTCACGTGCCGCGCGCCGCACCCGCAGCCGCAGCCGCAGCCGCACGTCGTCATGGAGACGCACCTCAGGTACGCGCGCGCCGCCCGAGCGCTTCTGTGCGCGCGCATGGTGCGCGCCCACCCGCGCGACGTGCGCGCGCTGCTCTCCGACACGCACCTGCGCATCGTCACGTGCCGCGCGCCGCACCCGCAGCCGCAGCCGCAGCCGCACGTCGTCATGGAGACGCACCTCAGGTACGCGCGCCGCCCGAGCGCTTCCTGTGCGCGCGCATGGTGCGCGCCCACCCGCGCGACGTGCGCGCGCTGCTCTCCGACACGCACCTGCGCATCGTCACGTGCCGCGCGCCGCACCCGCAGCCGCAGCCGCAGCCGCACGTCGTCATGGAGACGCACCTCAGGTACGCGCGCGCCGCCCGAGCGCTTCCTGTGCGCGCGCGTGGTGCGCGCCCACCCGCGCGACGTGCGCGCGCTGCTCTCCGACACGCACCTGCGCATCGTCACGTGCCGCGCGCCGCACCCGCAGCCGCAGCCGCAGCCGCACGTCGTCATGGAGACGCACCTCAGGTACGCGCGCCGCCCGAGCGCTTCCTGTGGCGCGCGCGTGGTGCGCGCCCACCCGCGCGACGTGCGCGCGCTGCTCTCCGACACGCACCTGCGCATCGTCACGTGCCGCGCGCCGCACCCGCAGCCGCAGCCGCAGCCGCACGTCGTCATGGAGACGCACCTCAGGTACGCGCGCCGCCCGAGCGCTTCCTGTGCGCGCGCGTGGTGCGCGCCCACCCGCGCGACGTGCGCGCGCTGCTCTCCGACACGCACCTGCGCATCGTCACGTGCCGCGCGCCGCACCCGCAGCCGCAGCCGCAGCCGCACGTCGTCATGGAGACGCACCTCAGGTACGCGCGCCGCCCGAGCGCTTCCTGTGCGCGCGCATGGTGCGCGCCCACCCGCGCGACGTGCGCGCGCTGCTCTCCGACACGCACCTGCGCATCGTCACGTGCCGCGCGCCGCACCCGCAGCCGCAGCCGCAGCCGCACGTCGTCATGGAGACGCACCTCAGGTACGCGCGCCGCCCGAGCGCTTCCTGTGCGCGCGCATGGTGCGCGCCCACCCGCGCGACGTGCGCGCGCTGCTCTCCGACACGCACCTGCGCATCGTCACGTGCCGCGCGCCGCACCGCAGCCGCAGCCGCAGCCGCACGTCGTCATGGAGACGCACCTCAGGTACGCGCGCCGCCCGAGCGCTTCCTGTGCGCGCGCGTGGTGCGCGCCCACCCGCGCGACGTGCGCGCGCTGCTCTCCGACACGCACCTGCGCATCGTCACGTGCCGCGCGCGCCGCACCCGCAGCCGCAGCCGCAGCCGCACGTCGTCATGGAGACGCACCTCAGGTACGCGCGCCGCCCGAGCGCTTCCTGTGCGCGCGCGTGGTGCGCGCCCACCCGCGCGACGTGCGCGCGCTGCTCTCCGACACGCACCTGCGCATCGTCACGTGCCGCGCGCCGCACCCGCAGCCGCAGCCGCAGCCGCACGTCGTCATGGAGACGCACCTCAGGTACGCGCGCCGCCCGAGCGCTTCCTGTGCGCGCGCGTGGTGCGCGCCCACCCGCGCGACGTGCGCGCGCTGCTCTCCGACACGCACCTGCGCATCGTCACGTGCCGCGCGCCGCACCCGCAGCCGCAGCCGCAGCCGCACGTCGTCATGGAGACGCACCTCAGGTACGCGCGCCGCCCGAGCGCTTCCTGTGCGCGCGCGTGGTGCGCGCCCACCCGCGCGACGTGCGCGCGCTGCTCTCCGACACGCACCTGCGCATCGTCACGTGCCGCGCGCCGCACCCGCAGCCGCAGCCGCAGCCGCACGTCGTCATGGAGACGCACCTCAGGTACGCGCGCCGCCCGAGCGCTTCCTGTGCGCGCGCGTGGTGCGCGCCCACCCGCGCGACGTGCGCGCGCTGCTCTCCGACACGCACCTGCGCATCGTCACGTGCCGCGCGCCGCACCCGCAGCCGCAGCCGCAGCGCACGTCGTCATGGAGACGCACCTCAGGTACGCGCGCCGCCCGAGCGCTTCCTGTGCGCGCGCGTGTGCGCGCCCACCGCGCGACGTGCGCGCGCTGCTCTCCGACACGCACCTGCGCATCGTCACGTGCCGCGCGCCGCACCCGCAGCCGCAGCCGCAGCCGCACGTCGTCATGGAGACGCACCTCAGGTACGCGCGCCGCCCGAGCGCTTCCTGTGCGCGCGCGTGGTGCGCGCCCCCCGCGCGACGTGCGCGCGCTGCTCTCCGACACGCACCTGCGCATCGTCACGTGCGCGCGCCGCACCCGCAGCCGCAGCCGCAGCCGCACGTCGTCATGGAGACGCACCTCAGGTACGCGCGCCGCCCGAGCGCTTCCTGTGCGCGCGCGTGGTGCGCGCCCACCCGCGCGACGTGCGCGCGCTGCTCTCCGACACGCACCTGCGCATCGTCACGTGCCGCGCGCCGCACCCGCAGCCGCAGCCGCAGCCGCACGTCGTCATGGAGACGCACCTCAGGTACGCACACCGTGCGCTGTCCAACTCGAACTGCCTGGGCTCGGTGCTCAAATTACACTGTAAATAAAGAGCCCAACGCACGGTCAACACTTTATCAGCAGAACGCCGTACACGTACCGACGTTGCTCGTCTTCATAGATAACTTATTTGACATTAAAATCGTGGTACAAAAACATTATGTGACTTACTTTATCGTATCGTTCGTGAGCTATAATAGCGTGTGTTGCACCGACAGCAACCTGGTGTCGTGCAGCACGGTGTCGGCGGACGGCGCGCACTTCGTGGAGCTGGTGGTGCGCGGCGGCGGCGCGGGCGCGGGCGCGGGCGCGGGCTCGGCGGCGGGGGCGGCGGCGGCGCGGGCGCGGGCGCGGGCGCGGGCGCGGGCGGCGGGGCGGAGGCGGTGCGGCGGCCGCGCGTGCAGTGCGACAGCGCGGAGCTGGCGGCGTGGCTGGCGTCGCGCGCCGCGCTGGCCGTGCGGCTGCACCTCGAGCGCGCGCACACGCTGCACCTGGAGCCCGACCTCTGACTGCTCACCCGGTGACTGAACACATTATTTTTCCTCCCATTCGAACACATATCTTTTGGCTACGCAGGCGGTGGTCAAATGCCCTACTATTAGAAGTGCCGGGCCCGGAGAATTTCGCCAAGGCTGATGTCCTGGCGGAGCAAATCAGGGAGGCTCTGGAAGTGCAAGATGACGGACATGTGGGTGATGGACCTCGACGAGTCCATCGCCCAAGCTGATGTGGCAGCAGCCATATCCGCTGCTAGCGAGTGTTCCCCGGCCGACGTTAAGGTCGGGGAAATACGCGCTGGGCACGCCCGCCTGGGGACCGCCTGGGGCAGGTGTCCGCTCGCGGCCGTCAGGAAACTGACAAACTGACGGCGGGGCGGCTCCTGGTCGGGTGGTCGGGTGGTCCTCGGTCAGGTGCAGGCACTCAGGCACGCCCCAGCAGTGCTTCGGGCGCCTCGAGAGGGGACAAACATTTGCTACGGAGCAAACACCGGGGTGTACTTACGTCCACGATACGCGGAGCTAGTTTTGCACGTATGATTTGCTTAAATCTAACAATAATAGCAAAAACTCACTATAGCAAGTGTCCTCAGCACCTTATCAGCAGCAAGGGGAGGGGCGCCCCTCCGTACGATGAAACTGGCCCAAGCCCAGCAATGGGCATTGAACCTCCTTAAGGAACACTTGCATACACTCAACATATGCACTATTCGCAATATTATATTTAGGCATTCAAGACACCTTTAACAATTACGATCGCGAGCCGGGAGCTCTAATTGTTTAGTGCGCACTGTCACCAACCTCTCAACACACGAGAGCCAGTAAGAAGATTATTGCCAGAGCGAAATTCGACTTCGTAGGCAGAATTGGCGAGCGGCTAGCAAGCTACCCTTCGGGTAGTCGTGCTTTCTAGTCGCTGGCCAAAGCTGCCGAAGGAAACTTTTGTCGGCCGTCCTTACCACCACTCCGAAATGCCAGTAACAACTTGGCCCATAGTGCTAAAGAGAAAGCCGATATCTTGGGTAAACTCTTTGCCTTAAACTCGACTATGATCGACGATGGGAACGCCACGCCACCTACCATCCCGCGGTGTGGTTACTCCATGCCGGAAATCCGGATAACACAAAAGGAAGTCCGGCGGGAGCTACTTTCTCTCGACGTTCAGAAATCGAGTGGACCAGACGATATACCGGCAGTGGTGTTAAAACAGTGCGCTCCAGAATTGTGTCCTGTACTAACGCGACTTTTCATGCTTTCCTACCATTTAGGGCAGGTTCCGTCTTCATGGAAGACGGCAAATGTACACCCGGTGCCCAAAAAGGGCGATAGATCAGACCCATCGAATTACAGGCCTATTGCTATAACCTCCCTTCTCTCAAAGGTGATGGAACGTGTGATCAACACTAAGCTCCTTAGATATCTAGAAGAACACGATATGATCAGCGACCGCCAATACGGCTTTCGCCACGGTCGCTCGACTGGTGATCTTCTAGTGTATCTCACCCACCGTTGGGCATCTGCCATTGAGACTCGAGGTGAGGCATTGGCAGTTAGCCTGGATATAGCGAAGGCGTTCGATCGGGTCTGGCACCGGTTTCTTCTATCGAAGTTGCCATCTTACGGACTCCCCGAGGGGCTATGCAAATGGATTGCTAGCTTTTTATCCGGGAGGAGCATTAGAGCCGTAGTTGACGGCAGCTGCTCTGAAACTCGGATAATAAATGCTGGCGTCCCACAAGGCTCTGTGCTATCTCCAACACTGTTTCTGCTGCATATCAATGATATGCTGTCGCTTGGCGGCATCCATTGCTATGCGGACGACAGCACTGGAGATGCTGTTTACACGGGCCGTGCAAATACCCCTCGTTCCATTGTGGAGGAAAGTCGTGAATAACTTGTGTCTGAAATCGAGAGTACACTAACCAGAGTCTCCGATTGGGGGCGGGACAATTTAGTCCGATTTAACCCCTCTAAGACACAAGTTTGTGCGTTCACCGCTAAAAAAGCCCCATTCACTGTAGCCCCACAATTCCAGAACACAACCTTGAACATCTCGAAAAGTATTGGGATCCTCGGTGTCAACATCTCCAGTGACGTTCAATTCCGAAGTCACTTAGATGACAAGGTCAAGTTGGCTTCTAAAAAACTAGGTGTGCTTAACAGAGCTAAGCGGTACTTCCTTCCGAGGCAACGACTGCTATTATACAAATCGCAAGTCAGGCCCCATATGGAGTACTGCTGTCACCTGTGGGCGGGAGCACCTCGATACCAACTTGATCCTTTTGATTCGGTCCAAAGACGCGCTGAGCGTATCGTTGACGATCCCATACTCACATGCGGTATTGAGCCCTTAAGTCTGAGAAGAGACTGTGCCTCTTTGTGTGTTTTCTATCGCTTATACAACGGGTTGTGTTCCAAAGAATTGTTCGACATGATGCCCACGGCCACATTCTACCATCGCACCGCTCGCCATCGGCAGGGTGTTCATCCTCACATGCTGGAGCCTAAATGGTCACGCACAGTGCGGTTTCAACGTAATTTCCTTCCGCGCACGCTCCGATTGTGGAACGAGCTCCCTGCTGAGGCTTTCCCGGGGGATTACAGTATGGGGTTCTTCAAAAAGGGAGTAAATAGGTTTTTAAAAAGGTCGGCAAAGCGTTTGTGATGCCCCTAGTGTAGCAAGCGTCCATAGGCGACGGTGACTGCTTACCATCAGGCAGGCCGTAAGCCTTTTTGCTACCATTATAGTGTAAAAAAAAAAAAAAAACGCGAGCTGTTAAGCGACTATATTAACCGGGAGGGAATCTAGCGCGTAACCATAGACTTCCAAACAATTATGTATTGCTAATTTCTTAAATATGCTGAAACTAATTAAACCTGTTGTCCTCAGAATCTAAAACCGACGCTGCGACATCGATACCTTGTGAGCAACAGCAAATTGATGCTGTCGATGCAGAGAAGGACTTTACAAAAAAAATAAAATGGAAGAATAGTCGGTTGTAAAATAAATTTACTAAAGCACAACACATACTGATACTACTAGATTTATTCCAAACTGAAATAACACAGGTTTCTAGCGTATAGTGTTCATGGTATGTCACTTTTTGTACCAACGCACTCGATGTCATATTTTTACACACTGCACTTAATTGTACAACGTATAGCACTTAAAATAAGCGTTAGATACAACTTACATCACAATAAATTATATAAAACACACAGTACATTAAATTTGACAAGTCATTTAATTAATAAGTACATGTGTCACGAGTATTGTGACTTTGCACTTGAAAGTTTAAAAATTATACTTAAATTTAAAAAGTGAGCCTACGAACTGACCTATTTATGGAGGTAGTTCTCGGGTTGATATCAATTTTATAAAGATATAAAAATTTCTTATAATTAAGAGATTTTATAAAACTCAAAAAAAAAAATGTTAGCATAGAAAGACATTTTGAATGATTCCATTTCATACTTCTACATATAAATAATTGTAAAGGTTCAATTTGTATGGATAAGTTGTTTTAAGTCTGAACTGTCTTTATAAACTTGTCTTTGGACTAATAGTACCTCAACTTTCAAATGTCGTCATCCCTTGTGACTAGGTAAACTATCCCCAAATGTAACTCTGAATACAGTACGTAAATATAAATGCCAATTATCTAATTATTAAACGCAAGAACGTATAATGAAATAGTTGTTCGTTTTGTGATATACTCGATATATATATATATATATATATATATATATAGTATATATAGTATATATAGTATAGTATATATAGTATATATATATATATATATATATATATATTATATATATATATATAACTCGAGTGATCAATACACCGGTTTCAAGGTGTCACTATCGCTGAGGTCCCAGGTTCAAGTGATGAATGCGAGCACTTGTACCTTAACCATGGTTGTTAATATTATTTATTTACATAAATAAATAAATAAATAAATATTTGTTACACTTACACCAATTAACCTAGCCCAAACTAAGCTAAGGCTTGTGCTATGGGATCTAGGGTAACGGATAGACATACATATATTATACATATATAATTTTTTTTTTTATAGAAATATATATCAACAACCATGACTAGAGTACAAATGCTCGTATTCATCACACAAACATCTGCCCCCACCGGGATTCGAACCCGGGACCTCAGAGATGGCGACACCTTGAAACCGGTGTATTATCCACTCGACTATAGAGGTCGTCATACAATCTGTTGTCAGAATATTATTCCCACAGAATACATACCCTTAGCGGGGTAATTATTACCAGGTTTAGAAACGTTAAAATACTTGTAACCTCAAAATAACAAGTGTTTGCACGTAGTGATGTCGCCAAGATGATTTTAATCAGGAGTATTCTTGTTTTGTTTAGTCTTAAAACTAAACGAATTTAATGTTGCTATCTATACTAATATTATAAAGAGGAAAGATTTGTTTGTTTGTTTGTTTGTAATGAATAGGCTCCGAAACTACTAGACCGATTTCAAAAATTCTTTCACCTCTGGAAAGCTACATTATCCCCGAGTAACATAGGCTACTTTTTATCCCGGAAAAATTGACATATCCCACGGGATGCGCAATAAAGGCTTCGCTCAAAAATTACTGCACAAATTTTCATGCGGTTTTCATCAATAGATAGAGTGATTCTTGAGCAAGGTTTTGCGGTATTTTTTTTCTCGGAAAAAACGGATAGTCCCACGGGAAGCACAGTAAAACCTTCGCGCCATAAACCGACTTCGGCGCACATGTAGCCGTGGGCAAAAGCTATGACCCTTAATCCTCTATAGACCCAATCCCGAAATCCACGCAGGCGAAGCCGCGGGCAGAAAGCTAGTTATAAATATTTTGTGAGACAGTTCATTTTGAGAACTGCTTAAAGAAAGTTATGTTGTGTCGTATTGTATGCAGTAAAGTGAACGAATAATTCGAAGTCCCTTCGAGTCAGATACTCGATTGAATGAATGATGCTGAATCAAAATGTATACACAGCCACTGTTTTTACGTTTCTATTGTTACATATTAGTATATGTTATTTTTGTATTCAAAGGGTAATATAATAGTCACTTTTCATAGAGCGTAAGGCTTAGATGTGGACATAGATAAAATTTGTGTATTTTTATTAAGGGACGTTACAATAATGTGTAGTGAATCAGCAAATCATCATTTCCCTCTAACAAATTATTTAGGTCAAATCGAAGTATATTTTTTGTAGGTTAGGCGAGTCGAAATAGCAAAGCGAATAAAGAAAACGACACAAACACCGAAAACTTTTTAAAGATTTTCTTCCAAAATAAGAAATCAAAAGTAATGTTAGCTCATACAGCCCAATCTCCAGTTAATTGGTTTTTTATTTAGAATTAAATCAATATATTTTCAAAATTCACATTATAGTAATAAATATGTACGTGTTATATTTTTCTATTGTCAGGTTGTACTATTTATTGAGTTATTATCTGTGGTCCTGTTGTAATTTTTCGCATATGGCAACTCGGAGTAATGAAACAAGCCGCGGCCAAATAAAATCTATCCGAAAATAGATGAGGGACTAAATAAATTCACAACTCTTTACTAGATAAGCAATCAATGTTTGTAATTGAAGCGCTTATTTTTTTTGGTACTGTTGCTATCAATGTCCGCGGTTTGGCCTAAAATGACCAATTACCCTTTATCTAAGACAGGAGGTGAAAAATAATATTTAATGTACGTGTGTGTTAAGTGCACTGTATTATGAGTGCATTATTATTAGGTAACTCAGAACAGTGGTGCTATGGTGTGGCAATTCAGGCATTTGTATTATATAATGTACATAATGTGATCTGGCCGGTTCTGTATACAAATATATAATAAACGTGTATAAAGTTATTTATATATATAAATATGTTACAATTTTTGTATAACGAAAACATGTTGTTTTTATGTGTTGGAGGAAATAACTCGTTCTGTTTGATTGGCCATATTGTAGCGATAAAAAAATAATGTCGTATGCTAGTGCTCGGAATAGCTGATTTGATTTTATGTATTTGCGATTTTGTGACATCAATAGTATGGATATGCCTGGGAACTTACTATTTGCAGAGATTATAAAAGTATCATATTGAACTTTCAAAATAGTGTTTCATCTTTTAGCTTATTGTTGTAACAATTAGATGTAAACATAAAATTTTACAATAAAAGCGTAAAGAAACGAATAGCAAATAAGGGGTCATCCATAAATTACGTCACACGAATTACGAGATTTTTTTGCCCCTCCCCCCGTCCTTGTCACAGCTAGTCACATTTGTGAGACTCCCCCCCCCTAGTGTGACATCACAAATTTTGAAATTATACAAATGATTGAATGATAAAACCGGTTTCGAAATCAGTTATATTTTCATTTTAATAAAATTAACATCAAATCAATTAACAAAACAAAAAACGATTACTTATATTAAATAAGTGTATGGTCATTTCATGATTTTGTTATTATATTTTTCAAAATCACCTACTAAAATCAATTAGAAAAATAGTACGTTTCGGGAGTACCCCTATTTATAGATAGAAGAAGATACTATTCCTTTATTTATTTATGAGAGTATACAGACTTTACAATAAAAGTTAATATTTACAGCACTTTTCATACTTATAGTAATAATTTAAAGTTTGTGTTTTAACAGTTAGCTTATAATAGATATTGAAATGTGACGTCACGAAATTTAAGAACCCTCCCACCCCCTTGTCACACAATGTCACACTTCATCAACCCCCTCCCTCCCCCTAACCGTGTGACGTAATTTATGGATGGCCCCTAAAAACAGAAAATTGCCCCGTATGGGCCCAGAGAACTCGGGGGTGTTTTAGTGGGTAGCCCGGTCCTCTATGACCGGATAGAGCCCCACACAAAAAAAAAAACAAAAGAAAGTTTATGCATAAAATTAAACTACCTATTCCGAGCACTACATATCAGGTAAAGGACAATTTGAAGATTACATCAATACTGAATGCAAGTTTTATATAAAACATCTGTGAATTTTTTAGAGAAGAATATTTTTTTATTAAATTCATTCTTTAACACTCGTATTATAAGAGTTAATATGTCTTGCATATTGCAAAGGTTTAGGGATTTCCTATAGTTACCGTTACATTTAGTTTAGTTTAGGTGATGGGTCGAAGGGACGATAATATATTATGTTGTGGATCCGTAACGGCCCTATTTTACGTTACTTTGGTTATTATATTTGAGTCGTATAGAATTAAAACCGGCCATATTAATTTTACGCATTAACGCTATTTTAGCTTTAAACCGCGCAAAAAACCGTCAGTGAAATTAAACATCGGTTTTTTTAAAAACCGGGGTCATTATATTTTTTAATTAAATTATTGTTAAGCATTGACTGCCTTCCGCGCGGTATGTAACAGAAATAGTGTTAACGGGTAAAATAAATACGCCCCATTTAGGCTGTAGCTGTACTCAATTCGTTTAAGCTATTTATTTATTTAAATACATATGTCTATGTTGAAATCTGTTTGTTACAAATTTAATGAATAACAATGTAATAAATACAGTTTTTATATTATTATTTTTTTCTCTTGCTAAGTTAATTTATCCTCATAGAATATACAATGGAAGTAGCTGAAATAATTCGTTCTAGCCGATTCATTATAAGACTGATTCGTGCGTGTTGCCGTGTTTGATGACACGCGGAAGAGAAACCCTATTTTTTTTTTTTATAGGATAGGGCAGCAAACGAGCAAACGGATCACCTGATGGTAAGCGATAACCGTTGCCCATGGACACCCGCAACACCAGAGGAGTCACAGATGCGTTGCCGGCCTTTTAAAAGGGAATAAGGGGAAGGGGGGGTCTCTGGTACCCTCCGGTACCCTCACTCACTCGGCGAAACACAGCGCAAGCGCTATTTTACGCCGGTTTTCTGTGAGGCCGGGGTATCACTCCGCTCGAGCCGGCTCAAGTCGTGCCGAAGCAATGCTGCACGGTAAAAAATACAATGTATGTACCTTATAAATATATATTTTTTTCTCTTTGGAGAGGAGAAACTGATAATCCATGAGGATTGACAGGTTAATCATGAGGATGACACGTGACAGGTATCCATGATGGTAGCTGTTACCTGGACATATGCCAGACTCCAAACCGATCGGGGACGGAATGAGCTATCGACTGAACTCAGCCTGAGCCTTAACAATAAGGACTTTATGGCTTGGAAGGAAGGGAATGATATAGAAGTTGCTATGGTTGGAGTTTCATATGCGTGATCGAATCAAATTAAATAAATTAAAATTAAGAAAAAAGGCAAATGTATAAATTTTTATTATAAGATTCCACATAGTGTAGCTGAATTGCCTTTTCATAAGTTCATCTCTGCAACTGTAACACAACTAAAAAGATTTTTCTATCTGTAATTACATGAGATTACATATAGCAGGTAATAAAATGAAACCTAGTTCCTAGACCCATCTTCCGATATTCTACGCCATGTAGGCGTACTTATGCTCTTAGGGAAAAAAGTATTTATATCGTCCGAGATAATGTTACGATAAAACTAATCGTTTTTTGTGAAAATCACGAAAAACCCATTTTTTGAACTTTAATATTTTTTTCCATACACCGGAATGATTCGGAATTTTGCAATGTTGTTTTTAATCATGTTTTGAACTATTTTGAGTATTTTCAGCTGGATGGTAATTTATGCAACTTCACTCTAATTATTTGATTTAACTTGACCGGACTAAAAGTCATATTTTAATAAAGTTAATTTTGATTTTAAGTCGCAAGTGATCCAGAGCTGCCTCATATCCCGAAGAATTGCGAATAGGGCAGAGCACATTGCTCGTTGATGCCTTTAGGACGGAACGGTTTTCGAAGGGTAGGCATATGCCGGGTACAACGAAGGCGTACTGCAAGGTGGAGCTGGCGCAGAACCGATCGATGTGACATTCGTGGAGGCGGCCTATGTCCAGCAGTGGGGGTCTTTATGTTGAATGATTGAAAATTTTCTCGTATAATTTGCACAAAATATTTGAACGTTACACTAAGATTTCCAATGCATTCTTTTACCGAATATCAGCAGGCTATAATAATAGGCAGAGATTAACAGCTCTTTAACCTAACAGCTATTAGCCACAGAGATATTAATGAAAATAATTTAAAACGATGCATGATGCATGGAAGGTTGTTGGTCCTGTGAAGGTTGGAGGCTCTACACTGGACGAATTGTTGACGAGTACGTTTACCTGGGACAAATAATCCAACTAGGTAGGTCCAATTTCCAGACAGAGGTAAATCGGCGGATCCAACTTGGCTGGGCAGCGTTTGGAAAGCTACGCGGCATATTCTCGGCCCATCTACCGCAGTGCCTCAAGACGAAAGTCTTTGATTCGTGCGTGTTGCCAGTGATGACATACGGAACAGAAACCTGGCCACTCACAATGGGCCTTATAAGGCGGCTCAAAGTCACCCAGAGGGCAATGGAGAGGGCTATGCTCGGAGTTTCTCTGCGTGATCGAATCAGAAATGATGAAATCCGCAGAAGAACCAGGGTCACCGACATAGCCCGAAGAATTGCGAACCTTAAGTGGCAGTGGGCGGGGCACATTGCTCGCAGGACTGACGGCCGTTGGGGCGGAAAGGTCCTGGAGTGGCAAGCATATGCTGGACACCGCAACGTTGGTAGGCCTCCCACAAGGTGGACCGACGATTTGGTGAAGATCGCGGGAAGGCGCTGGACGCTTGCAGCGCAGGACCGATCTGTGTAGAGATCCTTGGGGGAGGCCTATGTCCAACAGTGGGCGTCTATTGGCTGAAATGATGATGATGCATGGAACGATCAAAATGATGCATAATATTAATAAAACAAAAATGACCAATCACCTTGTTAATCATTAACATATTGTACATCACCTTGTTACTCACTTAATTACATCTCATCACATCACTCATTTCTTTTCTCGCTTGTACGGTTGCATACGCATGTAACGCAACGTACGCATGTACGGTTTACGTACATTGCATAATCGAATGCCGCGGCCACGGTCGCGGTCACATGCGTCTCGTCGCATTTAATGCATAGAGACAACATGGTACGATATACGCGTTGTCATCAGTCCACAACCGATCGTTATACCATAAGCACGATTCCTACCAAAACCATTAATACCATTAAGTATTTCACGTGTGCTCATTAGTACCATTATATATCTAGTTTAATACCATTTATAATAAATAAATAAGTGTATTCTATCAGTGCTTTTTAATAAACCACCTCTTTCTCTAAATGTGGACAGTAACAATACAATATTTATTTCAACAATGACACAGTATTCATTAAGCGATGTTTTTCTGCTTCCCCAGTTAACCTCTCGTAAATGTAATCAATTGAGAAGTGAGATAACTGTAAAATCACAGCAGATATTAACTGTGGATATCAGTTCAATTGTCGCCGAGCTAAAGTAGGGTGCGCCCGCGCAGCGTACACTCGTTGTGACGTTCGTTTGTTTAATTATACATTTATTATCTGACGAAGTAATATTTTTACGAAGTAACTGGAGATTCTACTATTTATTAACGCTCAAAGTACGTATGTAAACAACTTATTTAGTCACATATCTTCTCTCTATCAGTCACATATTTTTGAGGTTATGTCGATACAATAATGTGGCGATTGAGTATGTTTATGTTGTGGGCGTGGGTCGGAGGAATGAATGCAGCAACCTTGACCTTGAAAGTTGGCGCGAGGTGAGTGAATGTTATGAAGAGCCAGTATTGTGATAAATAAAAATTGCTTGTGTTATTAATTAGAATACAGTAAGGCCTCGTTAATGTCCGGAGAGGCCAAAACAAGTCCCTTTTCGGATAGGGTAGACGACTACAAATGATTATGGCGTTTTTATACTATAATTATCTGGTTTGAGAAATTTATATCTCATGAAAGTAATGTCATATAGAAATTTCAGTTTAATTATTAATTTATATTGTTTTTTAGATTTCTAAAAAATGAGCAATTATTATTTACGTAATTCTAATGAAACGAACACATTTCTAACATTTTCACATTAATGTAACATTTTTCAGGTCATAAACGTACAAATAACAAAGTTATTTTAAAATTTGTTTATACGCTCGTACAAAATTTGACGAGTTTATTGAGTTATGACGTCACGACTGCAGTGTTTTTAGTATGGAGCTTTTTTGAGCGACCCGCGACAGCGCCGCAAACATGTCGATGTATCTTCAAAAGTAATAGGTGCAGGTGTACTGTTGGTTCTACAATATTTCTCACTTAAAAGAGTACTCTTATTATATATTGAATTTAAAAATTGTCGTCTACCCAATTTATCGAGAGTCCGATTATAGTATGCCATATTTAATGTTAATAAAACATGTTTAACCTTAGTTTCTTTAATCAATTTTTAAATTCAAAATTTTCATTCAAAATCTTTTATTGGAACATAAGCAATATATATACATAAACTTAAAGTAAAACGATAATGTCTGCAATAGTTCAGAACTGTGTCGCAGACATTAACGCCCACCTCCAGAGGTTAGGTAAACAGCGTTCCAGGGCTTAATCTAGGAAGTCTATATAAACAAAAACTTTTAATATGATTAAAAATATGATATCGTCTAAAAATGTCTATGTGTGTGTGTATGTGTGTGTGTGTGTATGTGTGTGTGTATGTGTGTGTGTGTGTGTGTGAGTGTGACAGAGAGAGACTGAAGATATCATTTGCGAATGGGATAGTGATGTGTATATATATATTATATACTAGGTCCATATAAACAACTACCGATTAATTCTTCAGTAGCAGTGTATGTTAAACTTTTTAGCCATTCAACAATGGAAGACTTGCAGTCACGTAAAGTCTTTGGGTAGATATACAAAATTTGGTTAACTTTATTATAAATAACAGATGCAATGTAGTAAAAATGGCGTTTGGAAACAATAAGTCTACATGGAACATAATTACAAACACTATATGATCTGCGAGTATTTATGGTTAACTTAGGGTCATAAGGAAGTTGGAGATGCTTTCGAATGATTACTTGGGCTATGTAAATTTGTCTGACAGAAAGAACGTCTGTAAGCAAATAGAGCTCAGTAGTCGGAAATAAAATGGGTTTGAATGTTATAACTTTCAGTATAGCTCTTTGGGCCCTTTCCAAACGTACGAACTGCGTCTTACCAGCACATCCCCAAGAAACAATGCAGTACGATAGGATAGATTGTCCCAACGCATAGTAAACAGTTTTTAAAGTCTTGATATCGATTGCAGATCGTAGATTTTTAAAGACATATATGAGCCTACGCACTCGTTCTACAGTTATCTGAATATGCTTTCTCCAAGCAAGGCAACAATCTATCCATACACCAAGATATTTCACATCGAATGAGCGCTGAATTTGAGCACATGTACATTGGCCACAACCTCCAGCATGTAATGTAAGGGCACGTATGTCAAAGGAATTAGACGGGAGAGAAGATGTATTTGGAGCAAATGTAATATACGTAGTTTTGTCTAAGTTTAATGTTAGCATGTTGCTATGGAGCCACCGCATGACAGTGGACATTGCATACTCAGCATTATTTTTAGCCTCAGCCCAATCATTACCATGTATAACTAAAGCAGTGTCATCCGCATATGTAAATATATTACATTTGGGTATGTTAAGCTGACAAAGTTCGTTGACATATATAATAAATAGGGTAGGCCCAAGTACGCTCCCCTGAGGTATACCAAAGCTAAGCTGTTCATCTTGACTTCTAAAGTCATCAATCAAAACACTCTGGCAACGGTCACTAAGGTAGCTTTTGAAAATATCATTTGCTACGCCTCTTACACCGATATTAGTAAGTTTATCCAGAAGAAGTGGGACAGAGACAGTGTCAAATGCTTTAGAAAGATCCAAAAATAATCCAACTGATTTTAACTTGGAATTTAGATTTTGAACTACAACTTTAGTCAGATCCAAGACAGCATCTTCTGTGGACTTGCCACTTCTAAAACCATATTGATTACTAGAGATTAAATTATTACTGTCTAGATAGTTAGTAAGTCTGTTCTTGAGGATCTTCTCAAAAACCTTGGATAAAGAAGTTAAGACTGAAATGGGTCGGTAATTGTTAACACTGCTTCTATCACCACTTTTATAGATAGGGCGCACAAGGGCTTTTTTAAACGCTGAGGGGAAAATACCTGTTGAGAGACATAAGTTGAAAATATGGACAAGTGAAGGGATCAAAGTGTGTTTGGCCAATTTAATGAGGGAAGTCGGGATACCGTCGCAACCCGTCGCTGAAGTGTTTTTTAAGTTATTTATTATGTGTTCAATTTCAACACAATCAGTACTATGCAAACACATAGAATTTAGAGGGGGCGAAGTTTTCTGTTGATTAATTGAATTATCTATTGAATTAAGATGCTCTGTAGATATCACAAATTTCTCGGCAAGCTTCTTTCCAATGCTTGCAAAATAACGGTTTACATTATTTACTGCAGTTTGAGAGTTAACTGAGTTTGATAATAAACTACTAGCCGAGTTTTTAGTTTTATTTAAATTACTAATTTTTTTTATTAATTTCCAGGTTTCCTTTGGATTTTTGTGTATTTTGTCAAATTCCGCTATTTCATAAGCTTTTTTTACCTTGTGAAGTAGATTATTAGTAAAATTTTTATATCGCTTGTAGGTCATGGCTAAAATTATGTTAAGTGGATCTTTTTTGGTCTTCAGAAATAACTTATCTCGGTGACGTAAACATCGCAGTAAGCCAGGAGTAATCCAAGGTTTTATTATCCGTTTTCTGCTCGGCATATAAATATTATGAGAGTTTAAATTAACTACATTCGAGATAATTTTAACAAGAGAGGAAGTGGCAATGTCTGCCGAGTCACATATGAGAACATCAGTAAAATCAGTAAGTTGTAAATCTCGTACACAGGCCTCCAAGTTGACCCGCTGAATAGAACGTTTATTACTGACAAATTAGGCTGCAAATTACTAGAAAGTATGACAGGGGCGTGGTCAGTGATGTATGTGTCAATTAATAGGGCTATGGCACTTGCTTTTGTCCTGAGTATGACATGATCGAGACAACTCGAATTCCGGGTTGGAGAGGTGTAGGCAGGTAACATAGCAAAGGAAGCAATAGTGTTGAGATACTTATCACAGTTCGAATCAACGTTGTCAGGGGCAATATTAATGTTAATATCACCAACTATGGCAACATTAGTAAAGGTGTTCAGTGAATTTAGTGTAACGTCTAAAGAATCTAAGAATTTGTCGATATTCCTGAATGATGGAGAGCGGTAGATCGCCACTATTGCTAATTTGTTAGCAAATTTTAGTACAAGACAATTTGCATTATGAAATTCAGGTATCTCACAAGAATAAGGTAAGTTTTCTCTGATATATGCGACCACCCCGTCGTTTTGACTCTCATATGTAGTCATACATGAAGCATAACCTGGTAGTATGGGCACATTCGGACACTTACTCAACCAGCATTCAGATAAAATTATAATGTCAATAGGAGTGGCTATGCGAGACAGTAGCGCAAGAAGACTAGCAAAATTGTTATTTATGCTTCGAATATTCACATGAAATATATTTATTTCTTCTTTTGTCTTAGAAATATACAACTTACATTGCTCTGGGGAACATTTGTAAAATTTTGCGACTTGTATTTGTTCGATTTCAGCAAGTAAGAGTAGGTTATCCGTCATTTCTAAGAGAGAAGTTTAACTAGTATGCATAAAGAATATTTAATAATAGGCAAGTACTGCGTTTGCTATTTATATCTGACACATACCACCGGCATCTATAAGCGTGTAAAGGAAGAAAAATGGCCATGTACGTGGTATATTGAGTTGACAATGACCAGTATAAAAACAAATAATAAAATAATAGGCTGACTGAAAAATATTTAGGTATGTAGTTGTACGTGTTACATTGTAGTTTATGACAGTAAATTCGCATTAGTACCGTAGTAGTTGAGTAGTTGATGTGTATAGTGTAAATGATAGTGAATGTTATGTATATAATTAAGGTATAAAGTATGATAACACTTCTAATCATATTGCGGCTAAACAATCCAAGTAACAGCATCATTAGGGTAACAATAATTATCACTGATAAGTATTTTACATGAATCATACGTTTTGACCGAATAAGTATGAAACAGATATAATTAGAATATATAAATCGAGCAAATTTAGGACTTAGGTACATTTCGAGCATACAAAATGTTGTTGTGTGTTGGTAATAGTAAATGTTTTTTGTAATATAGTAAAATAATATCAATAACACATTATAAATCATGTAAAAAAGACGACTCATAAAATAACTTATTCTTAAACAAACCAAAATGCTTCTTTCAAAATTTTCGTACGTAAAATATATTATATGCGTAGGTTTGTTAAACATTATAATAAGAGGTTTTATAAGACGACAGCAGCATGTATATACATACACAGAACCACATGAAAATAATTTAAGCAGATCCAAAAAAAACACAAATAGTCAGTTCTTCTTATCAAGTTTTTTTAAATCATCCTCAGATCTAATCCAGTGAAGAATGGCGCCTTCCTTTTCTCGTATAAAGACTTTCCCTTTTGTTGACCAGCAGTACCTATAGCCATTGCCACTGGCAAATACCCGAGCGAGATAGAACAGTCTTTTCATTTTCGCAGTTAGATTTTCCGATATGAAAATGGGTACGGAAGGACCTGGTATTTTTAACTGTTCCGTGGTTAATCGTCCTTGCATTTTAATGTAATTTTTATGGGCGTTGAGAAACGTATCCTTCGAGATCACACTTGTTAGTTCAACAATGATAGTATTATTTTCCGATTTCTTTGAGTTTATGCGAAAAATATCTTTTATATTCTGTGGCTGAATAGTAGTGGATAGGGCGGTGCTGATACCAACAAATGTATTCAATAATGCAGCCTTTGACTCTGATTTTTGAGCTGGTATGTTCTTGATTTCAATACAAGTAGACCTGATACCTCTTTCAAAACGCTCGAGTTTGTCTTCTAGTGTAGCAATGTACTGTTGGTTCTGCAAGACCTCGTCCTTCAAGGTGCTTAACTGCTCCACGACAGTGTCGTATTTACTTGAGAGAAAATCAATGGAAGCTCTAATATCCGAATTTTGATTTTTTATCTCTTCTATCGTGTTACAAATTTTATTAAGTTTACTGTCTTGTTGCTCTTTAAAATTAGAGAACATATTTTTCATCTCAGACATAAAATTTGCCAGCTGCGCATCAGTTGTGTTGGTTCTCTTCCGCTTTTGACGTTGCGATATATTCTCATTGTCAGGTAGATTATAAGAATCACTGTCCAGCGCAAGCGCAGTGGCAACTTGTGCCGGTGCGGGCGGCGGAGAACGTTTTAGTGGCATGACACTCGGTGATTTATAAAAGTAGTAGGTGATAATAATTTGCAGAGATATTAAATAATGCTTATCTGGCCGGGGGTCAGACGTCTCTGGAAGACCGCGAGGATTTGGAATAAAACAGCTTTCCGTCCAGTATATTGTGGCCTTTCCCGATGTATAACGGTCAGTGTTCTTGGGTCGGTCGCGGCAAGTTAGAACTACCGTCTGTTTAATTTATTGGTACCTCTGTATTATTCAACAGTGAAATTATTTAGGGAACTTACGCGCGTATTATCCAGCTGTTGACCGGTTGGTTAAAACCTTCACTTATTAATGCACTCGTAGTATTTCGCTTGCAAGTTAATTGATAAATTTATTTAATTTTGAATTTAATTTTGTCACGGATTCAACACAAAATACGTCTGTTCACCACCGAAGTCCGGAGAGGAGGGGATTTATAGCATAAAGACAAAATATATATGTTCAAATATATATTTTATCTTTATGCATAATTAAAAAAAAGAAATCAAAACATTAGTTGCTTCTTTTGAAAAAGTCTGTAATACTCTTCTGTTTATAATTTTCGCACTTCATTTTGAAAGCTCGGTCTCTAAGTCGACAGAGAAACAACTTAGTGGCTATCAAATTCGTTATCTTTAACCCATTTTACAGCTCCTACTCTAGCCTCTGAATTACCGACTTTTGTGAAGACGAAAACTTCAATACTATTATCCTCATCTTGCTCATAGTCCTACTACTGCTACTACTACTAGTTCCTACACCCGGCCTCCCCGCGAATACCACTGCCCGGCCGGATTACAGCGATCACCGAACAAGCGGGAGTCCGGATTACCGCCCTACTGTAGATTATCATGGTTGCTTTTAAATGTCCTGACATGCCAAGCATGGCTACTGAGGAGTAGGTCAAAGCGTCTAACGAAAAAGCTGCGCTCAGAACTCTGAATCGTGCAGGAACCTAGATTCAGAGCGAAAGAAAAATATATATAAAAGAAAAATATGTGCGGCTTTTGATCTTTCTTTTTTGTTATTGCTATTTAAGGAGACTATTGGTTTATATTGTTTGACCAAACTGACAGCATTAAGCTAGGTCAGGTGAAAATTGTTCAGTGACAACTGACCACTGCACTCAGCTGGCCGTTTGGATCAGCTGATTATAGATTATACATCAGATGAAATAGATTTAAGTGGGTAATATAAATAATATTGTTCTGTAAATTTATTTTATGATACGTGGAGTCTGTGGAGAATAAATTTATATTAAAAGTCCTTACAAATTATAACAGCATTTTTTTTGTTATTGAATTTCAATGTATTCATTCATAAGTATGGAAATTACAAGATGATAAATAAATGAATGCATAACTCAAGACCCTCAAATTTAAAGCCCACTGTCTGGTGCCTGCGACTTATCATCATTTTGACGACCTCCATAGTCGAGTGGATAGTACACCGGTTTCAAGGTGTCGCCATCTCTGAGGTCCCGGGTTCGAATCCCGGTGGGGGCAGATGTTTGTGTGATGAATGCCAGCATTTGTACCTTATAGTCATGGTCGTTGATATATATTTCAATAAAATTATTTATATATGTATAATATATGTATGTCTATCCGTTACCCTAGAACCCATAGCACAAGCCTTACAGAGCTTGCTTTGGGCTAGGCTAATTGGTGTAAGTATAACAAATATTTATTTATTTATTTATCGTATTTCGGACAATTCACCACAATATCTTAATAAATTGTAGCTATGTGCTATTCTGATTTTTAAATTTTTCACATATATAAGAGGATTCATAATTTTTTTCAATTTTTAAATTCTATACATAATAAGAGTATTCTTTTAAGTGAGAAATATTGTAGACCCAATAGTACACCTGCACCTATTACTTTTGAAGATACATCAACATGTTTGCGGCGCTGTCGCGGGTCGCTCAAAACGCTCCATAATAAAAACACTGCAGTCGTGACGTCATAACTCAGTAAACTCGTCAAATTTGTAAGAGCGTATAAACAAATTTTAAAATAACTTTGTTATTTGTACGTTTATGACCTGAAAAATGTTACATTTAATGTGAGAATGATAGAAATGTGTTCGTTTCATTTGAATTACGTAAATAATAATTGCTCATTTTTTTAGAAATCTAAAAACAATATAAATTAATAATTAAACTGAAATTTCTATATTGACATACTTTCAATTGTTCAAATCAGAAAATTATTGTATAAAAACGGCCATAATCAGTTGTAGTCGTCTACCCTATTGTATTAATAATTATTATATAATTTTTATTATGCTACAGCATGGCGAGTTTGGATTTTTCCAAATTACCTATTGAGGAAAAAGCTCTCCACGTGCCGCCGCTGGAAGAAATCGTGGATGGTAATAAATTCTAATATCAATTTATAAAATTGATTTGTATACTAACAGTGTAACAAATACATATGTTGTATTGTTTACAGTTCTGGCGAAAGGTCTAAAAACTACTTTCGAGACGGTAGACGTATCGGTAGTCGATTGCCCCGACTTAACGCAGCCCCCCTACTACCTAACTTCACCAGGTCAGTTTATAACATCAGATGTAGTTGATCCTTCTGATTCAATATATTCGACCTAGTTCTACTATCGTTTTATTGCTCTCATTCGATTTCAACTGTGAAGTAATGATACCATTACATCACAGTTCATTACCTTTTGATAAACGACGTGTTTTTATCGTTTCTGTATGATCTTGAACTTGTTATCGCCTCCTTATCGTAGCATCCATTAGTGATAGTAGTATCCAGTACTAAGCAAAAATAGTTTCACTTGGTGTGGTTATTAATATAATGGCGAAAGTAATTCTGTTTATCTGTCGAGCTCTCACGGCGAAGCTATTAAATTAACTCTAAATTTGGAACACAGATAATTTAAAGGCTGAGAAAGGACTTACATATAGGTTTCATGACCTCCGTAGTCGAATGGATGGTATACCGGTTTCAAGGTCTCTTCAATCTGTGGTCCCGGGTTCGAATCTCGGGGGGGTAGATGTTTGTGCGATGAATGCGAGTAGTTATACCTTAGTCATGGTTGATAATATATAACTTTATTGAAAATATATTCTCGTATGTATGTCTATTCGTTATCCTAAATCCCATGACACAAGTCTTACAAAGCTTACTTTGGGCTAGGGTAGGTAATGCGGTGTACTGGGGGTTCCGGAAGTGGCTTGATGTTCCCGGGGGCTCCCTACATGCCTGAGGAAGGCCACCCCTGAGGTTTTTAGTAGGTAGGCCTCCCCCTTCTGGGGAGGAGAGCCCCACATAACCGCTGGCTCGCCACAGCCCGGGTATGCAATTTAATGAATTTTCCTCGGGGAAAAAAAAAAAAGTAGGTAATCGGTGTAAGTGCAAGAAATATTTATATGTATTTATTTTTGCGAAAAAAAGTAAAAAGGCGGAATAAAACATTGTGTAGATGTATCTTCATTTTTAAAGCTAAAAGTTTGATACTTATATTTTAAGCTGTTGATTAGATATAAGTAATTAAGGGCGTGTATCGTAACTTTACTTCAATAAAGAGATGGAAATTCAAAACCGAACTTAAGATCTACGGAACGATCAGGTTGAAGTTAAGACCATTTCTCTTCCTTTCTCTTAGAACTTTCCCAGTTCTAGGACGCAGAGTTGACGATATCATATTTATTGTTATTGTTCCAAGCACGATCATTGAGTTTGTCTGTTTGTATGAACGTGCGATGCAGGGTTGTGCGGCAACGAGACATTGGTGGAGCTGGGTGGTCCTCCGTACCTGGTGCCGACGGTGCAGCGCGATAAGTTGTACGATCTACGCGCGCTGCTGCAGGCCCGCGGCCGCGAGCGCGCGCTGCTGGCCGGCGCCGGCGCCGGGCCCTGGCCCTTCACCGGCGTCAACGCCGAGGTTCGTATATCCTGGCAGTGGCTACGCTGAGGTACCATGACGTGGCAATAACAATACAGTGATGAGTTCCGAGGTTCAGGGTTCACACTCGCTTTGAAGTTTAGAACGGGTCGGCAGCTAATCTGTTCTAATCGCTGAGAGAACCGAAGGCATATGTATGCTTGTCCGCTCCAGAATAGGGAGAGGGATTCTGGAGTAAGATCTAAACAATTTATAGGGACTGAATAAATGCGTGTGGCAGAGTATTGTATGCAGGTTTGACGCCTTTCTCCCGCTTATTCGACCCGTGGAACCAGGATAGATGATAGGGCCATGGGAGGTTGCTTTCCCGGGACCGGATGGGGGTCCCGGGAAAGGTGCTAGCGCTGGCGCTCAGGGCGTTAGGGAGCACGGTGAGACAGCTCTTCACGAGCTGTCTCCGCGAGGGCGTGTTTCCCGTTGACTGGAAGTCGGCCAGGTTGGTGCTCCTCAGGAAGGAAGGAAGGACCGGCGACGTTCCATCTTCGTTCCGTCCGATCTGCTTGCTGAACGAGGCGGGGAAACTTTTGAGAGGGTTATCTCCGCTCGTATCAGCGAGCACCTGTCGCGCGCGGGTCCCGACCTATCGGACTGCCAATTTGGATTCCGGCGGGGGCGATCAACGTTGGACGCCATCCAGCGTGTTCGTTCCCTGTCGGAGTCCGCAGTCCGATCGGGGGGGGTGGCGTTTGGCGGTGTCGTTAGACATCGTCAACGCTTCGGCACCTCCCCTGGCAGGCTACCTGCGGGCAGTGGTCAGGGACTATCTGCGCGACAGGACGATCGGCGTGATGGGACGGGACGGGATGGAAACGTCGAGGAGGGTCGAATGCGGCGTTCCGCAGGGGTTGGTGTTGGGACCCCTGCTATGGAACCTCGCATACGACGCGGTCCTTCGCACCAGCCTTCCTCGCGGCGTGAGTGTCGTCTGCTACGCTGACGACACTCTCGTCGTGACGACTGGGGCCGACTTCGCACCGACGGATTGTGGCGGCCTGGCGTGCGCAGCTCGAATTACGGATCTGCGCGCGCCAGCAGGCCGTCGGTGCCGTACTCCGCACCTCGAAGCTTGGCTCAACGGGAAGGAGGAGGTCACCTACCGATTGACTCAGATACTCACCGGGCACGGCTGCTTCGGTGAGTATCTGTATCGAATAGGACGGGAGGGATCGACACATTGTCACCACTGCGCATCCGACCTCGACTCGGCCCAGCACACGCTGGCGGAGTGCCCCACGTGGGCCTCCGAGCGCCGAGTCTTGGTCGCAGAGATCGGGCGAGATCTGTCTCCGCCGGCATTGATTGCGGCAATGCTGGCGGACGAGGGAAGTTGGAGGGCTGTGGCCTCCTTCTGTGAAGCAGTAATGCTCCAGAAGGAGGCCGACGAGCGGGGTCGGGAGATGGCCGATCCCGCTCGAAGGAGGCGGCGCCGGGCTCGGTAGCACAGCTGCGGCGCCGCCGCGGGTCGCCGGCGGGCGCGAGGAAGTCGCGACCGCTACGGCGACCCGGGATGGACCGCCCCTTCCGTGGCCGGGGCGGGTCGTCGGTGGAGGGGACCGGGGGAGGTGGTAGCTTCCCCGAGGAGGGCTCCCCTCTAGAGAGGGGACGGAGGCTGGGGGTTCCCGGAAGTGGCCTTTGTGTTCCCGGGGGCTCCCTACATGCCTGAGGAAGGCCATCCCTGAGGTTTTTAGTGGGTAGGCCTCCCCCTTCTGGGGAGGAGAGCCCCACATAACCCCGGCTCGCCACAGCCGGGGTATGCAATTTAATGCATTTTCCTCAGGGAACAAAAAAAAAAAAAAAAAAAGGGCCATGGGAGGTTAGAGGGAATCTCCGACGCAAAAAAGGAGTTTGACGTATACCTCTGTTTGTCTGTTCGAGGCATAGCTACTGAACGGATGAAGCGATTTTTTTTCAAATGAAAGCGCTTCACGTGCAATTTAGAAGAGAAAGTGAATTTTAAGCAGTTATAAATTGTATTAAACATTCAACGCTAAGGATATATGACAGTACAAAACAAAGCAGCCCTGATTTGCTTACCAACACAAAGTCACCCAACGGGCAATAGAAGAGGGTTGTAAAATTCGCAAAAGAAACAAAGTCTGTCGGTGACTCTGAAGCTCTTTCTGTACTTAAACGTTACATTTGTTTAACGTCAATAAGTATCTCATCTAACAGAGATTTAGTGCAGTGCGGAGTTAGTGCAGTGGTAAGATGACACTTAGTGTACTGTGTATATTTAATTATTATTTAGATTAATGATTTGGATGGGTGTTCTAACACGGCCTAGGGCATCGTGAACCTAAGCGTGGACGGCAGCGAGGTGCGGCAGGGCACGCGCGTGGTGACGGTGCACCCGCCAGGCGCGCCCAAGGGCCGCAGCGGCTACCTGCAGCGCACGCTGCCGCCGGAGGAGACGCGCGCCGCGCTGCTCGGCAACTACCTGCTCAGCGACGGCGCGCCGGGGCAGGTACTGCGCCATTACATACATGCATACAAGGGCCGCAGCGGCTACCTGCAGCGCACGCTGCCGCCGGAGGAGACGCGCGCCGCGCTGCTCGGCAACTACCTGCTCAGCGACGGCGCGCCGGGGCAGGTACTGCGCCATTACATACATGCATACAAGGGCCGCAGCGGCTACCTGCAGCGCACGCTGCCGCCGGAGGAGACGCGCGCCGCGCTGCTCGGCAACTACCTGCTCAGCGACGGCGCGCCGGGGCAGGTACTGCGCCATTACATACATGCATACAAGGGCCGCAGCGGCTACCTGCAGCGCACGCTGCCGCCGGAGGAGACGCGCGCCGCGCTGCTCGGCAACTACCTGCTCAGCGACGGCGCGCCGGGGCAGGTACTGCGCCATTACATACATGCATACAATTGTATATAATTGTAGATTTATTTTATACATGCATACGATTACATACATACAAGTTTTTATAGCCTACATTGGAACAGTAAGTTTATTTTTATTTATTGTGTTATCCACTCCAATACATTAGCGTAGGGACCAACATGCCTCCATGCACAGCCAGACGCGCCTTTTTTGACAAGGACTGGACTAACAATGAAGTCATTTATAGTCCTATTCACCGCCATTACTCTTCTTTCAATGTCAGATTCATACTTACCATCTCTTGTAAACGTAGACCTCTTTTCTTTCTGAAGCATTATGGAAAACGTTAACTTGTCAGTTGAACAGGAAAGTTACTTAATCTTATAACTTCACTCTGTGTACTAATACTAAGCTCTTTGTCCTTAACTAATCCTTAACTAATATTATAAATCGGAATGTGAGTTTGTTTGTTTGTTTGTTCCGCTTTCACATGTAACTACTGAACCGATTGCTTTGAAATTTTGCAGACGTAAAGATAAAAGTCCGGATTAAATAGGCTACTTTTTATCTCGGAAAATCGTCAGATCCTACGGGATGCGCAATAAAGGCTTCGCTCAAAAAACTACTGCACAGATTTTCATGCGGTATTCATCAATAGATAGAGTGATTCTTGAGCAAGGTATTGCGGTATTTTTTTATCTCGGAAAAACGTATAGTCCCACGGGAAGCGCGATAAAACCTTCGCGCCATAAACCGATTTCCGCGCATATGTAGCCGTGGGCAAAAGCTATGATGACCCTTAACCCTCTATAGACCCAATCCCGAAATCCACGCGGGCAAAGCCGCGGGTAGAAAGCTAGTAATTTTATATACAATAAAGATATTGCACTAGCGCGTCTAAAACCATTCAAATTCCGCTAATTGGTGTAATTTCATTTAGTCACATTGTAATAGAGAGAACCGAGATGTCGATGCTCGCTCTAATGTACATTCACCAATCTCATGCAACATTAAAAGTTAATTATAAATATGCGTTATTTATGTTAAAATATCATTGCCTTCTTGAAGTTAATCACTTTATTACTAACACATTCAAAAGGTTTTTAAAGGGAATGCCTGTCAACTAGTACACCACATTAAAAAAAGCTGTCCACGTATTACCAATTCCAAATTGAAAAATAATCAAGTTTCTGCTATCCCCTAAGTAGGGTCACGCGGACGGTATATACAAAATAATTATCACGGGTATTCCACAGGTACTGCAAGTAG